>JASDQU010108890.1:31023-47700 GCA_032191745.1 Picea mariana
CCCTTCGTTGTCTTTTCTTTCGAAATATTTAAAGCCACCGACGCTGCCAGGCTCAGCCGTATCGTTCCTAGAGCCTTTCTGTCAAGAATCTCCCATTCTTCATCCTTCATGGCCGCCGGCTTCTTTGCTACTCCTCTCAATGGTAGGAATAGATCCTTCTGATATAACTAGTCTTCCATCTGCATCTTCCATCACTGGTAGTTTTGGCCGTTAAATTTCTCGACCCTAAACTTTCCATCTTCCGACATTGCTCCCACTCAAACTAGGAACCCTCTTTTCCTGCGAGTTACCTTATGCTCTGATACCAGTTGTTAGAAAAACAGGACCGCGGAGCAATAAAATAAAACAAATGTAGAAACAAAACACAGAAGGCACACAATACAAGAGAGACAAAGATTTACGTGGTTCACCCAGTGTGGGCTACGTCCACCAGAGAAATTGCCAGGTCCTTCCTTTATTATTTTCCAGCAAATGAAGGGATACAACCTACAAAAAAACCCGATGTAACTTCCTCTTATTTCTCTCACAGTCTCCTCTCTCTGAATACAATATTCACTATCAATCATAGCCGCAATACATTTCCCTCATAAAAGAGGGTTGCCTTCTAGGCCAAAAAACGCTAACATAATCTCTACCGTTAGATCTGCAACCTTATAATGAACGGTCCAGATTTACAATGATATTACAATATACTTTTACAAGGCAATTTTTTCTTTGGGGGCTTCGCCCCCGAACCCGCGCTGGGGGCCTGCTTGCCCCCAGACCCCCCAGCTGAGGGGATAGGCCCCCCGGACCCCGCAGAGGGGGTACCCCCCCTCTGCACTCCCTCGCGTGGAAGAGTGTACATACTTCTGGGGTGTAAATACTT
Source organism: Picea mariana (assembly GCA_032191745.1). Taxonomy (NCBI): domain Eukaryota; kingdom Viridiplantae; phylum Streptophyta; class Pinopsida; order Pinales; family Pinaceae; genus Picea; species Picea mariana. Next base: position 31,892 of record JASDQU010108890.1, read on the forward strand.
CATGGGGTATAAACATGGATAAAAGCAATGACCTCTGAATTAGGAAGATAATCAGGCTCCACAACCAACAAAATTCTGCTTTTTGGACCTTTTCTTTGTAATTGTGTTTTTGGAGATTTGTCATCTCCTTTCTTCTTCCAAATTTTATTAGGTTTTCTCCCTGAATTGAATGACTTATTTAAGGATTGACTTTTTGAACTCCTGCAGCTTTGGGAATTGTGCCCAAGCCTATCATAGTTGTAATATCTCATTGTATGACAAAATTTTGTTGTGTGCCCAACAAAATTGCATCTCCAACATCTAATTGAGTTTTTGGATTTTCCTGTATACCCTTTATCTAGTTTCTTAGTCCATTGCTTTATGGCCAAACATATGACAAGAAAAGCAATATCCATTGAAGGTATTTCCATTCTTGAACTTGTTTTGTCTTGAGAGATCTGTCTTTTGATTTTCTTCTTCCTTTTTACTTCTATAGCTTCCTTCCTTAACAAAGTTCATGACTTGTAATTGCTTTGTAATTGCACCTTTTCCTTTTGAGAAGGATGATCCTTTCTCATGTTTGTAAATGGTGCCCCACTTATCATTGTCTTCTTTTTTATTGTATCCAAGACCAGTTTTGTCATCAACTGATCTTTGACTGTTCCAAATCTTATCTAGGATAGTTGAGCTATTCTGGAAATTAACAATTTTATTTGTCTTTTCAATCATCTTTTTGAGATTGACTTTTTCCAATTTCAACATGTGACGCATCTCTTCCTTTTTTAGTTAACTGAATCTTCAGGAACTCTTCCACTTTGTTAGCATGTTCAAGTTGAGTCTTTAGATTGATGACTATTTCTTTTGTCTCATCCAAGACTTCTTTGCATTTAATAGTTTTCTCATATGTCTTCAACTATTCCGTATATTTTGTTAGATCAAAAATTTGAGTTTTCAATCTTTTGATTTCTTCCTTGTTTTCTAGTTGAATCCTTTTGAGATTAATGGCCTCCAATTCTAGCATGTGGCATGAATTCTCTTTCCTAGTTAATTGAATATTCAAGTCTTCTTCACTTTCTTTAGTTTCCTCAAGTTGAGTATTAGTACTTGTTTTCTTTTGTTATCATTTTTTTTCAATTCTTTTATTTCCTTTATCATCTGATCAACTTCAATCTTCAATCTTCTGATCTCTTTTTCTTTGTCTTCTAGTTGAACTCTCTGTTCAAAATCTTCATGGATATATTGATCTAACTATTGAAGTAGCAACGTATCTTTCTTTTGAAGTTTCTCCAACTCTTCTAGAGTGCACATAGTTGTGTACTCAAGATTGTCAAGATCCTCCATATGAAATTTAATATGTATACCATTTCCTGGTTCCATATGAATCTCTTATATTGCAACTGTAACATCAGTCTTAAGATTATGTTATTTTTATTAAGTGATTACTGAGTTATGCCTCAATTCCTTAATGAGGTTGTCTTCTTCATTGTTGACTGAGGTTTGCATCAAATCCTGCATTTCATTTTGATTAGAAATCTCTTTCTCTGTATTATGTTCTTCAATCTGATTGGAATTCTCCTTTTCTTTATCTTGTTCCTTATCTTGATAAGAATTCTCTTCTTTTGAGTTTTTTTCTTTATTCTGATAGGAATCCTCTTTATCTGAGTCTTGTTCCTTACTTTGATAGGATTTCTCTTCTTCTTATGCTTCATTCTGATAACAATTTTCTAGCTGGAGCCATAATTATTTAGCAAATTTGTAGTGCCTCATCTTTTCTTTGACTTGGTCTAACAATCCATCCTGGATTTCTTTTAAGGCTAATTAATTGTTTCTCCTTGCTTCCTTTTCAGTATTGGTTTTTCTCTTTGAAGTAGTTAAGTGTCAGGGCTTACTTACTACTGAGTCCTAAACTCCATATCCTCTTGAATTTAGATACCTTTTCATATTTTCCCTCCATGAAGAATAATTTGTTCCATCAAATAAGGGAGCTTCATTTGTGGAGAGAGCCATTTGTCCACCTATTTCTTCAGAATCTACCTTCCAGTGTTTAAATTGTGATGAAGGCAACCGCTTTGATACTAATTATTGAAATGNGAATCAGTGTCTGGAACTTTTGGCTACTTTTCACACTTTCATAGATTAATTAAATTCATTGAATAAGATATGCATAAGATATACATTTCAATTAATTATTCATAAACAACTAAAACACAAATTGTATGAAGTAGATATACTATCTTTCTTTTATTTATTTAACTTGTATAAATATATATATAATCAATCCTTTAATATCTTTTATTTCAACTGAATATGAGAGATCCAACTCTCTAATACAAGAACCAACTTGTAGTTCTCAAATCCAATTGAGAAATGAGGAATCCAACCCTAATAACAAGTCCCAGCTTGTTGATCTCAGATCCAGCTGAGATGTGAGGAATCCAACCCTCATAACAAGACTCAACTTGTAAACATGCACCAACTTGATATAATGAACTTCCATTCAATCCATTATATATAAATATATTTAATCCACCAAGACACACTCTTCTCACCATTATTTCTTGTTTAGATAGTCTTCCAACTGGTGTGAATTTGAAACATTGTGTCTTTTGATATTGAATCATTGTACCTTTTCATTTAAATGATAATATTAAACTTTAAATAATATCATTTTTCCTTTTTATTCTTTATTCATAATGCTCATGATTTAACTCTTTTAATCATGATTGTGTATCGGTTCATTTGTCCTCATGAGTTGATCAAAGATATGGATCGACTCATTATATCATTCCCATGCTTATGTTGCATCCTCAGTTTGCCAACAGATCATATTCGAGCTTTTACCAATTCTATGTATTGTTATGGTGTTAATTCTCTATCGAATTACTCTACCAATATTGAGATGTTTACATAAATGAAATTTGTATGAGGCACTTCATTCAACCCACTATTCAAATGACCATGAGCTCAAAACCATAGGCCTATCCATTTAAGCATTTGTTCCTAGCACTTTCTTATTATGCCTCTATTCTTCTACGTGGGATCGTATTCAAGCATCTGAGGGATTATTACTTCTAGCCCCTTTAGCTTCTTTACCTTATCATGTGACTGGTGCTAGAACCAGGTTCTCCGGTACTTCATCCTTCGGGACTTCGGTATTTTGCAGTCATTCAATCCTCCCAGAGTATATTTCTCTGAAGTGTGTATACTGTATTCACTAGTAGATCAGATAGTCAATATTAATCTTTCGTTGGATGAATGATCCTGGATTATCCAGAGGCTTCAAACAAATCAATGGTCATGACTTAATCTGTAGTTGAGTAGATGATTCTCGTTCACTTCAGGACTTCTATATGACCACATACAGTGGATAGGTGTTAAGCCAAACATGTGCTTAATCACTTATCAAAATCAACAGACATGTTTTAATTGGATGTTGAGATGGACGTCTATTACTTACCCCAGAACTTTGGAGATTTAAGACTTGGGGATATTAAAACTATGAGATAGTTCAATCCCTCCAGAGTGATTACCTACTAAATAAGTAATAAAGTGGTGATGATCTCTTGTTGTCGGTTAACACGTCCTCTTATGCTATCCTTCCACTATGCTTGATCAACGGTTGAGAACACTCTTGAAGTAGATCAACGGTTAGCGTTACTTTGAGATTTACGCTTACTCTATCCTTCCACTGTACATGATCAACGATCGAGGATGCTCCCGAATTAGATCAATGATTAATGTTACTTTGTGATTCCGGCCTTCGACGATTTGATGATAACACAAGCTTGGATATCCCCAAAGTTAGTAATCCCGTAGTGACATGGTTTGTGACATCACTATTGATGTGGCACTGACTGAGTGGCTACCATGTGTCACCTAGATCCATGACTTTCGTATACCTAAAGTGCCAATTGGACCTTGACACTTGTCACCATATTATTGTGCCACATGTCCTGTTCGCGTGGTTCTCTTGTCGTGGATGATCCAACGACCCTCGGTGCTTAGGATATCCTTCCACTTGGATGGTCTATATTCATTTTGGCTTTCGGGACTTTGGGTTATTTGCTTTTTCCCACTTCCCAATTATCTCGGAGTGATATTCCCTGAAGAATAAACCTCGAGTAACTTGACTTCATCTAACAATTCTTCTTTAACTCTAGAATCTTAACATGATCCAACGGTTGTCGAGAATTCAGATATTCAGGATCTCGGGCTTTTGGCCTTGCTTATCCTATACTTCCTCTTTACTTGATCCAATGGTTGGGATATTTCCCGAAGTGTTCCTTAGATCAGACAACTGGCGTTTCTTCATGAATTTGGGCTTCGGGAATTATGGTTCAATTCAAACTCCTTTTCACCGAAGTGGTCAGTGCTGAGGTTGACCAGTTCTACTCATCTTTAATCCAATGGTTGAGATATTTCCTGATGCTATCTGACGATTTTAATCAAGGACTTTGTGCCTTGGACTTTCTTATCCTATCCTTGATCTTTATTTTGATCGGATACTCCTGAATGTTTTTTGATATCAAACGACTCATGTCCACTTTGGGACTTCGTCTTCAGCTAAAATATTTTTCGTTCGAGTAATTTTATCCGAAGTAGTCAACTCCGAATTTGAACATTGTTCCTCCTACGCAATCTAATGGTTTAAATCAATCCCGAATATTCAATCATAAGACCACGATTCTCTCCTTCTTTACACAGGTTTCCTATGTGATCCAACAGTTAGATTTACATCTAAATTCCGGATGAATGACTCCAGTTGCTTGATTTTTGTAAATGTTTCCACCTATTAAAATTCTCTTTTTGAAGCCTGATATCCTGCACGACTTCAAAAGCACTATCTCTTCTGAACTTTGGAAAATGTACCTGTAACAAAGATCATCGATCCTTGACAGTGATCGAATATTACATCGATGACATTTACCATACGCTTTTTCTCCTGAACTTTAGCCTTGTTGCTATGTTGCATTCTCTTTCCATCAATGACCCTTCACTACACATGGACATGCCTTATTGGTCATCCTGACACTAATTCCAACTGTATAACTTTGTTCGTGATTGTTGTTCGTGACTGATTCATGTTGCCATCAATGACAACACATAACCAACAATGCCAATAGATAGTACTAATGGGGTATTTTGGCGATAGATAGCCTCGAAGGGAGTTATTCGAGTGACACCGTGATAAGTCGTATTATGACACCATTTTGCTAGAGGTAACCGTTGAACCCATTGGGATTATCACTCTGAAATTAAAGAACCATAAATATGCTTCCAATAACTTGTTGACAATTTCAGTCTAACCATTATTTTGGGGGTGATATGTGGTGCTAAGATTCACCTGGATTCCCTAGAGCTAAAACAACTCTTGCCAAAAATTTCTAGTGAAAGTGGGGTCATGGTTCGCCATAATAGATTGTGACATACCACGGAATTTAAAGATATTATACAAGAATATGTAAACAACCAAAGAGGCTTGAAAGGGGTGTTGTAGAGAATAAAAATGAGCATATTTGGAAAGAATATCAACCACAACCATGATGATAGATTTATTTCCAGATTCGGGTAACCCCATAATGAAGTCCATAGAAATGCCAATCCATAAAGTTAGAATAATGGGTAAATGTTGTATATTACTTGAAGGTTTCACTGTCTCTCCCTTTTGTATTTGGAAAATGTCACATTTTTCCACAAAGTGTCCTTCTTCATTCCCTTCCCAAAAAAATGAATGTTTGATCCTTTCCTATTCTTTATGGAACCCTGAATGACCTGTTGTTGGAGAGGCATGGAGTTCAGATAACACCCTTTGATTTAAATTTTGATTGTTTTTTCAAATAAAGATGCTCTTTATAGAGAAGTTATTTAGTTTTCCAAGTGTATCCCTAATATGAATGGGGTTCCATTTGAAGTTGTTGTATCAAGTGGGAGATCATGAGATATGTTAACCATTCTTTGTGGATTTCATTTAAATAGTATGCTACTATGAAGGAGAGTGAAAAGAGGGACCTATACTCTTCATAATTTTGAGAGAGAGAGAGCATATTCTACCACATTCTCCTTAATATTTTTATAAATTATCTCATATCCATATCCCAACATTTTGGTAACCCATTTCTTTTGCTTGGGGGGGGGGGAGGGGGAAATAATTTTCTCTCGGAAGTATTTCAAGATGTGATGATGAATTTTAATCTGTAAATGTTTCCCAAGAAGGTATGGACACCAGATATCCACAACATGCAATATTATAGCCACCATCACCTTTTCATAACTTGATTTTCCCAAGTGCCTCTCACATAGTTATTTGTTGGTAAAATCCAATGGTTGCCACTCTTGCATGAGTATTTCTTCAATGATTTTATCGAAGGTGTCACATTCTAAGAAAAAGGTCTTAGAGAAGTATGGCAGAGTGAGTATTGTGGTTGTACACATAACATTTTTCAAATCTTGGAAGGTCAATTCTATGGAATCATTCCAATTGAAAGCATTTTTTTTAAGAAAGGTTGTGAGGGGAGATGCAATCTTACCATAGTTCCTTATGAAATTTTTGTAATAACCAATGAGACCAAAAAAACCTCTTAAACTTTTAAGATTTTTAGGGCAGGGACAATCATTTGTTGCTTCAATTTTCTGTGGCTCTACATGTACACCATCATGACTAATATTATGGCCCAAATGTTCCACTTTAGAGACACCAAAAGCACATTTGGACCTCTTGAGAAACAGTTGATAATTAACAAGTAGTTGTAAGACTTGATCCACATGGGTGAGATGGGAATGCCAAGTTTTATTGTAGATCAACGTCATAAAAAGTACAAAGACAAAAAAATAACGAAGAAATGGTTGAATTATTTTGTTCATGAGACTTAGGAAGGGGGAAGGTGTATTGCAAAGGCCAAAGGGCATCACCAAGAACTTATAATTCCCTTCATGAGTGAAAATTTGTTTTTAGGAATGCCCACCTCCTTCATGCGAATTTGGTGATAGCCTGAGCAAAGATAAAGTTTGGTGAAGAATTGAGAACCCTTAAGCTCATACAAAAGGTTAGCAATGGCTGAAATGAGGAACTTATCCTTCACTATTTCTTTTGAGAGATCAAAAGTTAGGACATGCACCAAGTGCCTTATTTCTTGAGGACCATGACAACCGATGATAAATAAGGGCTAGTACTATGGTAGATGACACTAGTTGCTAGCAACTCTTGAACTATCCTTTCTATTTTATTTTTTTGGGAAAATGGATGGTGGTATAGGAACACATTGGGTGGGAAGCTACCTGGTATAAAAAAAATAGAATGATCATTCTCATAGAGAGGGTGGTAGGCCTTGGGGAGGTTCAAAGATAGATTGGTGTTTGGCCAAAAATAACTTCATGTGATGATGAATGGGTTAAGAATAAGTCTTAAAGGATCGAATGGCATGGAATTGAGCCACAATGCCTGATTTCCCTTTTTTAAGAAGATTTTCCATATGGTGTGAGTCGATGATCTCTTGATAATCGGTTGTCATTCCTTTGAAAGTGTAGTGATTCCCCTCCTACTGGAAACTCAAGTATAACTCGTGGAAATTCGAAATGAAGGGACCTAATTTCTGTAACCATTTAACACCCAAGCTAATGTAACAACCAACCATTTCAATAGAAATCATGTGTGTTTTCAAGGAATAATCATCCATTTTAAGCCTCACATTTTCACAATGGCCACCATATTTCATGGAACCTCGATTAGAAATCATGATTTGGAAGTTGTTCACAATGTGGATATAGCAGTGTGTTTCTTGGGCTACACGTCAATGAATGAAGTTATGGGTTGTACCATTGTCAATTAAAATAATGACTTTGTGATGTTTGATGTAGACAATCAATTTGATGGTTTAGGGAGCAAAAATACCAATCAAGGCATGCATGGAGATATGTGTAACGACCCTTCATTACGCCTAATAAAATTCAAAGCACAAGGAAAATGTTTTTTTTTGCATTAAGAGATTAACATTGACACATGATCATGGCATCACCTATTCAAAAACATCATAAGTAAATAAGTACCAACTAATCATCATGGAAATCACTAACGACTCAATCAACGCGTCAACGAAGGGTAGCGACACATAAACACAAATAGCATAGTAGATTATCACATCATAATAGCTTGAAGCAATTTACAACAACATTCAATCAGATGATGAATATAAAATGACTACCCACCCAACCTACCCTGCAAGGTTAGGATCTCCAGGACACATAAGCAATCCTCAAGCCCAGGTTCCAATTGATTTTAACCATTTAAGGTCTGAGGGCTGATGATTTTTCTGAGGAACAAGGAGGTGTCTACATCCCACTAGCATAATCATATCCAAGCAACTAGCTAAATCAACAACATCAACGATCATCCATTCATCAATCCATCAATCCTAAAACATCAATTAACCATGGCGCAAAGTTAATCATTATCGTTATCATCATAAATCAACATTAAATATTCACTACACGCGAGAGTAACAATTCTAGATCAATCACATGTCAACTTAAGTAAAGGCGCAAGAGGAAACTAGTCAGTAAATCAGTCATACACCTAATAAATTCATGACACAAGATTAATTAACATTAAATTCAAAGTGTAAGAGAATAATGACGAAGCAATCACATGCCCATTGAAATTAAGGCGTGCAAGTAAATTTTATTACTAAACTAATCATACATCATTGTTAATGAAATGCACGCGGGTAACCAAAGATAAATCATTGTACATCCATCATTATTCTAATGCGTAAGAAATCCAATCATTAAATCACAACATAATCAATGACGCAAGGTAAATATTCATTTAAAATTTTATGGCGCCAAGGAAACCACACATGTGTCCATCCACACATAGCTATATTTATCATGGTGCAAGTAAGTATCAAATAAATTAAGGCGTAGACGAAATAATCGATCAATCCTTTTGATATCAACATTAAGTCAATGGCACCAGAGAACAAATTACTTAGTCATTACACATCAACAAATTTTCATAGCACCAGAAGTCCAATGTCTACAAAAATCGTTCAATACATTATATTTTTATGCATGTGGGAAATCTATTATCTAGAACAAACATTCCTTACATTAAATTTCCATTTACGCAATGAGTCTAATGTCTACAAAATCATTCAACAGTAGTGTGATTCCATACATTGATTCTAGAAAAGGGGTAGTTGGGTCAATACATTTAGGGAGTAAATAAGGGCTTTAAATTCTAAGGGTTGAGGGCTAAACTATAGTTCAAAAATCATGAAATCCAACAATCATTCAATATCTTACTTCAAGTAAAAATTTAGCAGTGGTAATGATATTTTTTATGCTCCTTAATGGAGTCTCCTTGATAGAAGGACTCCTCGAAATTCGGTCATTGAGTCAAATACCTCTAACATATTTTTTGCATGGTCCTCAAGATTAATTTTGCACGATCCATATTATTTAAATTGAAGATGTATTTATGTTTTCCCTATTTGATCAAATGGTTCATTATAAACATATAGTTGCAATGGGTGATGCTTCCTCTATGGAAATCATGAAGAAAATTATTGTGACCTCTATTGCTTGCAATGGGTTATCCTCGGGAAAAGGGTTACTACTGGGGGGTCTCCTTGAAGGGTTATCGTACCATTATTGCTCATACTTGCCAATTTCCATTACTTTTCCCTTTTGTTTCCCCATCTTTTAGGTTTCCAGGCTTATTGACCCAAGAAGGGCATGCACCTAATTTCATGGGAAGAAGGGGCCACCAGGCTCGGAGGTGCCCTGGAAAAAACATCATGCAATAAAAGCGTTCCCTGTGATCCTAAAGGCAACAAAACGCTTCTCAAAAAACAATGGACCCATAAAATAAATAACTAATTAATCAACAATAATTTCTAAGGTAGAGATATGCATTTCATTTTTAGTGCCCCTTATTGTCTTCAACTTGGAAAGGCATTGTAAACCAATGAAGAGAGTCTTTGGGCTATGCATTTCCTTTTTAATGGCCCTTACTATCTTCAACTTGGTAACACATGCACTTGTAGACCATGATGAGATCACATTCTAGCCCCTTACACCCAAACGTTGGCCTTTGGAGGCCTAAGACATCATTTTTAGGCCCAAGACATCACATGGGCTTAGGGTTTATGGTAGGGCTATCATGGTTGATGATGATGTGACATGATTTGATGGAGAGAGGGACACTTGTTTTGCACTAGATGACTTGAATACCAGAGATGAAACCTTTGGAGGCTCAATGACTTCACTTAGAGGGAGAAAAATCTCTCCTAGAGGGATTATGTCACCCTTTAGGGCATGACATCACCCCTAAAGGGGATTTATTTTACATAATATTTGAATTTCAAGTTGTAAATGGAAAAATAGAGGAGGTTAGCCTCCCTGATTTGATGTTGAATTTTTTAAAGTGGACAAAAGTGTTGTAGGTAACCTCATACCACAATAGCAACCAAAATTATTGTAGTAGAGGATGTTATTATCTCAAAGTTATCTAGTGATGTAGTGAGAGTTTGTGATGAGACCAAGAAGGAGATAAAAAAAAAACTTGATGCGACCTATACAGATATGAATAATAAATCTAGAGATAAGATTACCAATCTTTAAAAACAATTGGAAAAGAGACCAAAAGTGTTCAGTATTCCTCCATTAACCATTGTAATGGGTATTGACACTCTAATTGTGAAACTGACAAAGAATCTGGGCATGAGAATTTATGGCAGAGGTGGTGTCCCTCTCCAAAATTGCAGTGAACTGACAAATACTTCTGGGCTTGCGAAAATTAAATGGTCAAGGGTGTGTCCTTCCCCAAAATCACAGCGAAACTGACAAAGCATATGGGCATGCGAATTTAAAGGGTCGAGGGTGTGTCCCTCCCCAAAATCCCAGTGCATCTAACTAGGAATCTGGGCATGCATTTTAATTGACACAGGGTTGTGTCCCTCCCCAAATCATAGTGCATCTGTCAACGAATATTAGGCATGCGAAAGTAAGTGATAGAGGGTTGTGTCCCTCCCCAAATCACAGTGCATCTGTCACAACTATTGGGCATGCAAAATTAAGTGACAAACGGTTGTGTCCATCCCCAAAATCGTAGCTAATTGTATGGGGGGAAACGCTTGGGTGTGAAAGGAAAAAGGGATGCGATCCATTGTACATGGATCAAACTTGAAACCTCCCAACTTAGCAATACGACTTACAAAACCCAACAACATGACTTACAGAAATAACCTCTATGTGGAGCATAGTGTATGGGGGAAACGCTTGGGTGTGAGACTCCCTAAATGTAGAGCAATACACAAAATCAATGAGTAGATAAACAAGTGCTGAGAAAAAAAAAAAAAAGGTTAAATCGTTGGGTAAGAGACTTCAAAAATCACCTGAGTAAGAATGTAAATTTGTTGGGCCATTGCATGGTTAAAACAGGTAGAAGGTCATTGGGTAAGAACAAGAAAAATCACCTGAGTAAGAATGTAAAATTGTTGGGCCATTGCACGGTTAAAACATGTAGAAATTAGTTGGGTAAGGGTTAAGGATTCACTGAACAAAGGTAACTAAAATCGTTGATTTTTCTGGAGAAAACACAAAGAGGTAAAACAAGGAAAAGTTGGGTGACAGTCCAATCCAAGCACAATTAAATTCCATTTAAAAATTTCAGAGCTTGGGTTCGCTGGCGAGATAACGAAATCATTTAAGCAATGATCCCCCATTAAATTTCAGAGCAAGGGTTTTTCCAAGGAGTAAAACGATTCAATAAAGAAAATATGAAGGCATAAGGCTGGGAGATTTTCTCATGGAGAAACAAAAACAAAGACGGGATCACCACAACTACATGATTAATTTAAATCTCAATAAAATTTAAAAACTTGAATAAAATTTCCTAGCAACACGTATGCAACAGAATTAAACTACATTTTAATTTGAAACTTAATGAGTTCAATCTCAGTTTAGGATTATCATAACAAAAAGAGAAAAATCTGAAGTTGTTATTCCGTGCTTGCGCTCCCTCCTGTCTCCTGCTTGCTAATCGTGAAGACCTCACTGATACCTCCCAACCAATGCTAGGGGTACTCTTCTTCCCCCTTAGCCCCCCGAGCTACAAAGGGGCTGCGCACAAACACAAACAGAAAACTCTAGCTCCCAGCTCACCTCGCAAGGTTGAGCTACCACTCTCTCTCTCTTGAGCTGGGTATCCCAACTCTCACAAGTAAAATCAGTCAAAGAAATTATGGCAGCATAACTTTACGCATGCCAGTCATGATCCATTCCTCATCATAGCCATTTGTTTTATATATTTTTTCTTAGTGACCACTTCCCATTTGCACATTTAATTCATTTTTTTTAATTAATTAGAAATTACTCTCCCCCGTACACTTGTCTCACGTTTCCTTAGTTGCACCAAAAATTCACTATTTAATTTAATTAAATGTCAATTTCCCTCACCCATCCTAAAATCACTCCTAGATGTCCCTTTATTCCCTCTATTTCCTTTTTAATGACTGGTTCCTTTCTAAAACTTAGTTGCGTTTAATTTAGGAAAGTTATTTAGTTAGACTAGACTAGATTCCTTTCTATGCTTCCACATTCCTTTTTACATTCATTTCATTTCTTATCTTAGTTCCAATTTGGTATTATTTTGCACATATTTATATAATTAAATATTTAGATATAAATTTTTATTCTTTCAATTCCTAACTTGATTTTTCTTCATCCCCCACCATTTATTAAATTTATAATTTAATTTATTTAGTCTTCTTACCCACTTTAAACTTAGGCTCGAATTTTTAAACTAGGCTTAGAATTTTTTAGGGGATTTTATAATTAATAAAAATTACTCATTTAATAAAAATTTTAAGTCCGACAATGTCAAAACAAAAATTGTTTTCTAGGCACCTAGGTTCATTGACTCACCTTTATTAAAATCATGACGTGCCCTTCAAGATGCACTCCATGCTCCAAGGGTGCCACTCGCCTTAATTAAAGTTTTATTTATGCGACATGTCCTTCAAGACGCACTATGTGCTCCAAGGGTGCCACTCGCCTTTGACTTATTTTTGTAGTTTTCCAACCCTTGGAGTCAATACTCCATTAGGCGACCTTGTGAGAGACTAAGGGCCTTTAAGGAATAAGGACATTGCCTTATTGCGTGCCCCTTAGAATCTTCGTGAGTGATTGTCTCAGTCTTCCCTCATGACATTGTGGATATATTGAACTAGGTAATCATTAACCTACAATTCAAACCACGGTGGGAGTGCTAGTAGGTTGTGGCAGGGCTGCTAGCACACCTCTCTCTCGATTTCTGGTTGTTGTGCATGGCTCCTTTACTCCTTATGTGAGTCTGATTAGAAAGAAATCGTTACCCTGCATCCATCAATGAAACATTGTCAACGATCCATAAACAACATCATAATATACCCGATCATATGCCACATATGCATAAATAGAAATATCCAAACCATATACAGTCCACTCCCTGACTCGATCCAGAGTCCAAGGAGGTCGATTGATTCCATCGACATCCTTAATCTGTCTAGTGTCTTGCACACTCAGGATAAACCCGTCAATAACACATGTCTATACATAGATATAAAATAACATAGCATCATAATCCAACAACATCATCATCTAAATCCATAAGCGAAACATACAACCATATACAAAACTGGACACTTGCACACAAGTGTCCTCAAAGAATAAGTCAAATTGTGTGCATGCAAGAGAGGGATGTTACATACAACCCCTCTTGGTTTAAACTTCATCCTGAAGTTTCATAGTTTATGTGCAGTAAATAAAGTATCTGAAAATATCTAAATGTCTAACTATCAAACAAAAATGGAAACTATTGGCGCATATCATATGCGTCCTCCCAGGTAGCCGAGTGTGGACTATAATTGTCCCACTGGAACTTGACCTGATCAATTGTTCGACGTCGTAGCTATGGAATGAGATGGTCCAGAATGTGTATTGGCTCCACCGTGAGCGCACCCTCGTCCAACACCTCCAAAGAACTCATGTCAATCACATGTATAGGATCACTAACATAATGTCTCAAAATAGATACATGAAAAACATTGTGCATACACCTCAAATAATCAGGTAAGGCTAGTCGATAGACCATAGTCCCTTTCCTTTCCACAACTTCGAAAGGTCCCACAAATCTAGGAGAGAGTTTATCACCCTTTCCAAACTTGATGGAATCTTGTGTGGTTTCACCCGCAAGAATACTAGATCACCAACTTCATAACTACGGTCAATGCGATGCACATCGACATAACTTTTCTATCTATCTTGCGCAACCTTAATTTTTTGTATTATCATTTTCATTTGTTCTTCCATTTCTTGGATCGCTTCGGGTCCTACCAAGACCCTATCCTCCAGTCGATCCTAGATCAAAGGCGTCCGACATGGTCACCAGTAAAGAAACTCGAATGGTGCCATTTTCATGGTGCTTTGATAGTTGTTGTTGTAAGAAAACTCTACCACTGGCAAGAACTCTTCCCAAATCTTATGTTGTTCTATCACGTACATATGCAACATATCTTCCAAGATTTGGTTCATTCTTTATGTCTTCCCATCTATCTTCAGGTCATACGCAGTACTAAAGTTAAGTTGCGTTCCCAAGGCCTCTTGGAAACTAGTCCAAAATCGTCCTGTAAACACCGATCCTCGATCTGATATGATCCTCTTAGGCACGCCATTCAATCTCACAATATCGCTGATGAAAACTCTTGCTATGTCTAGCGCCTGATGCGCCATACACACAGGGATAAAATGTGCACTCTTCATCAGAGTGTCAATTGCCACAAAACTCGATTCGTGCCTCCTTGTTGTCAGTGGAAATCCCACAATAAAGTCCATTGAAATGACCTTCCATTTTGATTCTGGAATAGCGTGTGGCTGTAGTAATCACGTCAGGTGTCTATGTTCAACCTTCACTTGCTGACATTCTAAACATCTCTCCATGTAGTTGACTATGTACCCCTTCATTCCTTTCCAGAAGAATAAGGGTTTAAGTTCTGCCCTCATCTTCGTGACTCCTGGATGAGCCATGTACACTGCTCTATGAACTTCGTATAAGATCAAAATTCTCAACTCGTCATTAGGCGGTATGTAAATCCGGTTATTAAACCTCATTAATCTGCCATTGTCCATAGTAAATCCCACAAATTTTGGTACCAACATGGTGTCTTGTCCAATATTTTCCTTAACCTCTTTGTGTCAGTCATTGTCACGTTGTATAGTTAGAATCTTTTCATGAAGATTCATTTGAAAAGGTATCACTGAAAATATGTGTGGTCTCCGACTCAAAGAATATTCCGCTCTTTTCACTGTTCCTTTTATGTAGTTAATCTCAAAATCGTACTCGCTAAGAAGTTCTAACCAATGTCTTTGTCGCACGTTCAGTTCACTTTGCATAAAAAGGTGTTGCAAACCACAGTGGTCTGTTTTCAATTCGAATTTCCATCCAATCAGGTAGTGTCTCCACACTCTCAAGCATACACAATGGCCAATAACTCAAAATCGTGCGTCGCATAGTTCTCCTCATGCTTTCTTAAATTCCTTGAGATGTAAGCGATCACTTGACTGTCTTGCATCAATAATCCGCCTAATCCTTCCTTGGATGCGTTTGTGCATACTAAGAAGTCCTTGTCCATGTCAGGGACTTTTAGTATCGACGTTGTTGTCAACATCTCCTCAATCCTTCGAAATTCTTCCGTGCATTTCTTCGTCCATAAAAACTTCTTTTTTTTCTTCTGCAATTTCGTAATCGGATTTGCTATCTTCGAAAAAACTTCGACGAACCATCAATAATATCC
>JASDQU010108890.1:58667-69412 GCA_032191745.1 Picea mariana
CCATTGGAGAAAGAAGGGACCCAAGTCCCCTTTCTTCATTGTGCCTTTGGATTTCATCAATAGATCATCTTATACATTGGTGATATTGGTCCATTTGTATTTGTTTTTCATTTTTCCATATGCTCATAGTTTTAGTTTGTTTTAGTTTAATTCTTGTTTATAACTTTGTAGTTTCTCTTTCTAACCTTTTACTCTACAACTGTCATGCCTAGCAGAGCCCAACTGGGCATGTAAGAACTCTCAATTTGCTCACCAAGTGACGAATTGGGTGCAAACAGCAGTCATGACCTACTCTATGAAGTCTAAAAAAAAGTTAGAAGGGGCTTCTAACTTTAGATCATGGAAGACAAGGATTGACCTCATCCTTGCCAAGAATAAAGTTTTGGATATTGTGAAAGGAAAGATCGTGGAACCACAGTATGAAGAAGGAAAAGAGAAGGAACCTCAGAACATTGCAATTTTGGAGAAGTTCAAGGACAATGACATCAATTCCATGAGAATCATAGTGGACTCTATAAAATACCACTTGATACCTTACACCTCTCATATTGACTCGTCTAAGAAGATGCACGATGCCCTAACTAACCTCTTCTCAGTCAAAAACATTGGACAAGTAATGATTCTGAATAATAAGCTTCGTGACATGAAAATGAATGATGATGACAACATAACATCATACCTTGTGAGAATCTCTCAGTTAAGAGATCAACTACACGCTATTGAAGAAATCATTTCAAAGAAGGAACTAGTAAATATAGTACTCAATGGCCTTCCCAAGACATGGGATGCATTTTCCGCAAGCATGAACAAAAGAAAGGAGTATCCCACATTTGAAGAACTTTGGACTTGTTGTGCACAAGAAGAATCAAGGATTAGCACAAAAGAGAAATTCCAAAGGAAAGATGATGATCAAGCCTACACAACAAAGTTCAAGAAATTCGGGAATAAGAAGAAGTTTGACTCAAGGAAGTAACCAAATCAAGAGAAGGATATATCAAAAATATAATGCTTCCACTGTCGAAAATATGATCTCTACAAGAATCATTGTCTCGAGTTAAAGATAAAGAAGGAAACACATGAAGCAACAGTTGCCGAAGAAAAGGAACCCTCAAAGAAAGTCAAACAAGATGAAGCAGATTTCTTCTTCTAGTCAAGGTAACAATATTCTTCTATAACATAGTCCTTGTAAATACCATGTTTACATAGTTATTGTATATATGTTTCTTATAAGATAAGATGGTCAATGAAACAACACCTATGGATGAATAACAAGATAAGGATTACTATTACGATGATTACTATTCAAGTAATGTATCTGAAAAAATGAAGTACGTTGACAATCCTTGGTAACAATTCTTGTAGAATCTATTATATAAGTAACAACTACTAGATAAGCAGAAATCATAATCAAAATTGAAGAGACCCAAAAGAAGTCAAAACAGAAAGAAGTCAACAATCAAGAGGAAATTAGAAAAAAACTTGTAACACTTTGTATAAGTAAATAAGGATGTAGATGGAAACATGGACTCTCTTAGATAGAGGTAGTTGATTATAGAATTCCAAAAAGAAGAGCATGCATTCATACATGAAACAAGGATTATGAGGGAGATAATCCTAAATGATATGATCCATTGAGGATTATGAAATATATGTCCATGTTCCCATTGAAAGTAGCATCCATGATAAGAAGCACGTGTTCAGAAGAAGCCTTCTTCGAAAAGAAGACTTAAAGTATCCTTAGTTGGCCATCTACATCCATGATCCTATGATGAAAGGAAGAAGTTGGAATCTTCAGGGAATGTAATCTATAGAAGACTCCATGGACCCAAGAGATAAATATAAACATGAGGAATAACATGAAGATTCAAAGAAAGAAAGAAAATCCAGAACAATTAGTTATTATACCGAGAATCACAAGACTACCAGCTTGGTTTGAACCCACTAGAAGCAATCATGCAGAAGAAATGAAAGTTATGATTAAAAACATTGTATGTAATAAAATGTGAAAAAGACTTGTGAATGGAAGCATTGCAATATTCATAGGTTTTTTCAGAAGGAGGGAGAAAAACTATAACGACAACTCACCAGTATCCATGGATTGGAATTTACATGTAAAAGATTGTTCTTCCAAAATAAAGCAAGTGAGAAAGAAGATTATACCAGAAAGAGACCCATGTATGAATATATAAGAAGACCTTGTATGGATTCAAACAACCTAATGCATATTATCTCATATACAGCAGAAGCATGGTGAAACTTTTTTATATAACAGAGATAGCGTATCTGAATAGTTACTCAGAAGTCTGAGATGATGGATTTCTAATCCATGGAAAACTCTCACAATGACAGAAGAAGTGCTACTTGGATATGTTTCAGTTTGATCTTTGACACGATGTCATGAGCTAGCGGGAAACATAAGTGTTGAACTCGACCATGATATATTGTAATGATTAGTGCTATATGAAGCCTTCAGAGAAAACCAGTGTTCCATGATAGACTGAAGTACATTGAGATCAAGCATTATATTCTCCGTGATGAAGTCGAGAAAAGAGAAGTGGTTCTCCAATATATCTCCATAGATGAGAAGATAGAAGATATTTTGCTAAAGCCTATGTCCAAGATGAAAAGTTTGTGTACTTAAGAAACAAGCTGGGGCATGTGGAGACGACTTCCTTATTGAAAAAGGAAGAGATTACTCTCAGGTTGGGAGGGAGCACTGATGTGTTATTGATTTATGGACAATCATTTTTCAGTTTGAAAAATGGTCCAAGATGAGCAGTTCCTTTCCAGTTCAGAAAGTGGTTTGAGATTTCTAACGGACAGGCATTTTCCAGTTCAGAAAATGGTCCAGATCAGACAGTCATTTTCGCAATGAAAATGGTTCGATAGATTGTTTATGTACCATAGACAGTGATTCCCCTTGTGTCCAGTGTGGGGGAATGTTCTAGGACATTCATTCTTCTTGGAAGTCACTCTGAGTAGTGGTCAATTAGAATGGTCTACCTCGTCGGGCAGTCATTCTTTCAAAGGTCACAATTGTGAGCAGTTTCGAAGAATGGTCTATTTTGGAGGTTGGTGTAGGAAAGTCATTTCCTTGGGAAATGGTCTAGATAGTCATTACCTAGGGAAAACTCATTCTCCCCAGGTTTCACTATGATTAGTGCTGGAAGAATGGGCCAGTTAAGTGAATGGTCTAGGTTCAACAATCAAGGACAGGAATTCCATAGGGCAGACTCATTCTCTCCAAGTTGCACTATGATTAGTGCCGGAGGAATGGCCCAATTAGGTGAATGGTACAGGCTCAAAAATCAAAGACAATTATTCTTCTATGCTTGAGAGGAATAGTCTTGATACCCCATAGTTGATGTTTTACCTTTTGAGGGCAGATGCTCTTACAAATCTCACAGATGTGAGTGGAATAATGGCCCAGATGACTCAGTTTGTATCATGATATTGTTCTACAGGTTGATATCGGATGATATGATCAATGTGGAGACTGTATGTCTCTGGATAGTAGTTGTATTCCATTGTGTTGGATGTGTTCCACTTTTTGTGACTATGTGTCACTTATCAAGTAGTCGCGTGCTACTTGGTGTGGTCATGCACCACTGGATAGTAGTTCTATACCACTATGGATAAACACAGTTGTGTTATATTGAATGGCATTGTTCTAATTTCCATGAAGATTATCAATAGTGTTGAAAATGATTACCAACTAGATGGATAGTCAATGTATGGTCAAGGACATTTATTCTTCTAGGATGTATGTTTGGATTAGAAGAATAGTCCTTGTATCCCATGGTGTGGCTTCCAACATCTGTTGGAACAATTATTCTTCTAAGACATATGTCCATATTAGAAGAATAGTTCTTATATCACTCTGTGGAGTGAGTGACTTATTCAACATCATTACTTAGATGGAGTATGGCTTAAAGAGATGATGCAGTTGATGTTGTCAGATGATACTAACAGTGGTGATGGTGCTCATGATTTAATCATGAGATAGTCTAAGTGACTATGATTATGCTATGGGTTGAATGGTATGTTTGTGCTCAAGACCATTGCCTTCAATACCTCCCTAGCTAGGAGGGAGTGTTGATATTATGGTAGCTTTGGTAAGTATTAACCTCCACGTGTAACCCTAACAATAATAGAATATTGCGAGAAGCAAGAAGAAACCCTAAATCATTGGATATAACCCTAGAAGACAAGTCGTCTAAAGAAAATAATTTAATATTGAGTCTTTAGCCTCCAGAAAGAGAAGTTGGCCTAGACAACTAAGAAAAAGCAGTATAAATACAGGATGTCAGAGCTCATTTGTACACACACAACTCACAACTACATAAATCTCATGCGCACTGCAGAAATTTAGTAAGTGCGCAAGTCTGGAGAGTAGCTTCAGCTACAGCTGCATCTACTAGAACTTGTATTTTTCGGTTTTATGCTTGGACTTTCTCTTGGTTATGGTTTGGAATTTTTTCCTTGTGCGCTAGATATGGAGAGAGGTACGCTACATTGATTGGCTATTAGGCCTAGGGTTTGCTTCCAAAATTATTCTCTGTCAAGGTTAAGGTGCTCAGGGGTGGCTTCGGCCTATGGTTGGGTGACAATATTTCTATATTGTCTATGGTTAAACGAGCACACCTACTTTTCTAACACTAAGAAATAGTCCATCTTCACAATTTATTTAGCAGAAGCAGATTATGTGGTAGGAACTTCAACAACATTTCATGCAGTTTAGTTGAGAAGGATCCTTAGTGATATTGCACATGAAGAAAAGGAGCAAACTCCTATATTTTGTGACAACAGTTCAACAATTGCATTATCTAAGAATTATGTGTTTCATTGCAAGAGTAAACACATTGACACTCGCTATCATTTCATTCATGAGCTTGTCAACGATGGTAGCATTATGCTATAGTTTTGTGGTTCGAAAAAACAATTAGCAGATATCTTCACCAAGCCGTTGGGAAGAAATACTTTTGAATTTCAAAGACAACACTTAGGCATAGTTTGTGTTGATTTTTGTAATGGTCGAAATTAAGGGGGAGTGTTAAATGGAGTAACTACTCCATTACTTGTTTGACCAAATCTGATGGAGGATAGGCATCTTAAATGCACATACAATACAGGTAAGTTTGCATTTATTAGGTAGGTGAAGGATGGAGTGTTCTATAGAGTTATCTATTATCATGTATTTTGTAATTTCAGTTTTATGTGAATGTAGAGAAGAGTTGAACAACTCCATAGTTTGTTTGTGTGTGCATGTTACATATCAACATTACTCGCTTCGATAAGTTTCGCAAGTGTCGCATTTTGCTTACAAGTGTCGCAAGTGTCAAGCAAAGCATACTGCCATGATGCCTATGTCGTACTTATAACGACATCAAAAAGACACTTGAAACACCTCAAACACTTGATTTGGAGGAAGAGGAATGGTTAACTGGAGTTATGTACCTCTTTCCATCTGAAAGAACCATTGAATCTGGGTTTTTAGAGGAGAGCGCTCCCCTATACCTCTCTCAGGAGTGCTAGCGCTCCTCTATAGAGTATTAGGGAGCGTTATAACACTCAAAAACCCTTCTGGAGGAGAATTATTGCTTTTGGGAGTGATGGCGCCCCCTATACATGGCCATGGAGTGCTATAACACTCTGATGGACCTTTTGAGGGAGCGCTGCCTATTCTGGGTAGCAGTTGGTCTATTGAGGAGAATAAGGGAAATATCTTTTCAATCTTGGAAGGTAGTTGGATTCGAACTCCTGGTCCAGCCATGATCTTAGGGAAAATCCCTGACTCAAGGAGGAGAATCCTCAACTTACCCTAAAGATATCTCAAGTGGTTGGGCCTCTCTAAACCTATATAAGTAGGCTCTCTCATGGTGAAATGGAGGGGGAATTAGAAGCATGAAACCTATGATCTCATAGGAAACACATAGTGAACTGGAGGAGAGTAATCAGTGAAGTTGTTGTCATCCTGATCGTGGATCTTTTGAGCAAGGGTTAGACAAAGAGGATTTGACGAAGCTGTTGCATTCGCATCTACGGTTGTAAGTTTCTTTCATTATTGTTCTCATCAATATAACACGCTTGGCCTATTTCTTTCTAGTTTGTGCTTAATCTCACATGAACTTGTCTTTAATAGATAGGTCTATTTTGAGCTAATATCAGTAGAGTAGGAAGTGGTTGTACTATTGTTTGTCTACAGGGCTTATCGAGGAGCGAAAGATTGGAGCTCAACTCGGAGTGTGCAGGGACAAACACCGGTAAAAGGTACATCTTTCCTCCTTCCTCTTCATGCATTAGTTTGTGTAGACCTAAAAGGAAGTCAGTGTCCATGATAAGCACTTTATGTCTTAGAGTTAAGAGTCTAGCTCTTTGAGGAGATCTACCTGTCCGCAGGAAGATTTTCCTTCAATAGTGCATGCTCTGTTTCATGAATGGTTTCCTCTGCTTGAGCTTGAATAAGGAAAACACAGATAGAAAAATCATTCTAACAAGATGCCAATCCAAAAAAATCGTGCAATTTACACCAATGTCTTCACCACCATAATTTCCAAGTTGGGATGTGTAATTTGTTTATGGAACCATCAACACATATGCCTTCCTCTCCTTCTGCATTATGGAAATCCCATATTTTCAAACAAATTCATGGCAATATTAATGTCCAGATTCACCTCGAAGGAGGAAATTGTCATCTTCGACCAATGCCAAACTCAGTACAAGTCTTCCTAGTAACAAGACAGGTTACGGGGTCATCATGGTAAGTGCTTCCAAATGTCTGAACTGAGAAAACTGTAGACCCTCGAAATATTTCGAAGTAGGTGATAGGTGGAAATCCTACACTATTTTCCACATTGTTTCCAAGTGTTATCCACGCACTTTGAAACAATTCACAAGTTTTGTTTACGGTCATCTAATAACGTGTTTCTCATATTAACATATTCATTGTATAACTAACAAAAAACGTAACTCATACATGCGTTTTCATTGCATGTACATACCTTCTAACATAATATAATGTGAGAATTAAATAATACATTTCTCCTATTAACATATTCATTGTATAACTAACCAAAAAACATAATTCATACCTACGTTTTCATTGCATGTACATAAGTTTTGACATAATCTAATGTGAGAATTAATAACAATATAAGAATTTTTCTTATATATTGGGGTAAATAATAGATTTCTCCTATTAACATATTCATTGTACAACTAACCCAAAAAACCAAATTCATACCTACGTTTTTATTGCATGCACATAAGTTTTAACATAATGTGAGAATTAATAACAATGTAAGAATTTTTCTTATATATTGGGGAATATGTAATTAAGTTGAGTTGGTATTTGTCTAAGGGTACTCACCTTCACATAATGAAGTGTTTTAATAGTGCACTACATCATTAATTAATTTTCCTTTCAAAATAAAATCTATACACAACAACAATATACAATGTCTATATAAAACTATAGGAATCAGCTAAAATCTGAAAAACAAACTAACTTTGCATCCAACCACCTCTTGTGCAAAAACGATTTACCACCCAATGATTTACACCCATACATCATGAATCTCCATGTAAATTTTTTCGATCCTCTTCATGCTTAACAAAACTGAATAAACTTGCTTGACCAAAAGATATTTCCCACCAGCTGGATGTCACTTCATATTTCTATTTTTAACTTCTTCATAATATTTTCTATCAAACCTGCGTTGCCAAAAAACGATATACACCCTAACACCATGGACTTCAGACAATTTTTTACTCTTCTTTGTCATTATTGAATTGAAAGTGAGTCAGGGTAAATGGATTTATGCCCATTATACGATGTATTCTTAAAAATTATGTGTTCAACATCGAAGTGAAAAGTTCTCTACTTTGCAAATATCAAAGTACAAAACTTATCACTTCAACATTCAACTTTGTTGATCAAAGTACATGATTTTGGTGAACTTTAATTGCTAAACATACTTGCCACTCACTCAACGTCAAACATTTAGATAAAAGTAGAGAGATTATCTCTATATTATACTTCCTCCAACAGTATATATAGTGTTTGTTCTTGTTTCATTGCTATATTAATTTCTTGACTTAAAACTTTATGTGCAAAACATAATGTTAGATATAACAAATAATTTATTTTTTTTAATACATAAACTAATGGATTTTTTTAACACTTTATTGGTTGATAACTTTTAAGTTTTATTGGAGTCTACATGTGGTTCGAGGCAACCACTGCATTGGGTTGAAGTCTCCATCCACATGCATCATGTATCTGCATCTATGCCATCTCCGTGTGTCTATTATGAGTGTTGTATACATAGGTCATATTTAGTAATAGAGCTAAATCTAGTAGCCATCCGTGTGCTCCAATTCCATTTGTAAGAACCCCTTCAGTATACCCATGAAACCCATCTAGTAGTAAAAAAATCACTATATGTTGTAAAGTAATAGTGACTAGCTTTCCCTCTCTAGTCCTAGATTCAGTTTATTGAGTAGATTCAGTTGGTTCAATAGCATGGGTAGCTATTTAAGAGCCCTCACTCACCTTTCAAGTTCTATAAACATAGTTTGTTCCAAATATGGCATAAGAAAAGGAACCAGTTACATGCATAGGTGATCCAACATCAATCTAGTAGTGCATATACAATTGTTTCATATTCTCTAGGTCCATGAAAAACATCAGTAGCATCGGTTACAAAGAAATCATTCCCACTAGTTGGGGTTTCACCGTATCAAGTTTCATCGCTTCCCTGCTACTTGGATCCTAATACTGAGCCCTTGAGTTGATGACCTTGAACTTGCCCAGATGCAAGGCTACTATAATCCGTGGATTTGAAACTACAAACATTAGTTTTAGAACCAATTGATCAAGCACTTAATTAAGTTTAATAAAGATCCATAAAAGTGAGTGGCTTGATACATGATTTACGAACCCCATGAGATTTACGCAGTGATGAGAATTTATCTCGGTAAAAATATTGTACATCTGGCCCAAATATGCAGAGGATTTCACACATAAATCGCCACGATCTTATTCCCTCTCCTCCTGCCCTCTCCTCGTCAGGGCGTCATACCCCTCATCATTTCATCAACAAAAGGAACCATTCTACGACTTAGACCTTCACAACCATCGACTCATTCCTTGGGGATGTAGAGGCCAAAGCGTACCATACAGGTATAGGCTTGGCCCCTAAGTAGGTGTAGGACAGAGCTAATAAAGGAACTGTAGGTCGAGGATAACACACAACGTACTTGTACATCACACCTCTTGGCAACATGCAAGGAATGAGCTTGGTTGTTGGTGCAAAGACGGGTGCAAAGTCTATGTCTGATATGATATTTTTCTTTATCAAAGTCTACCTCTAATACAAAGTCTATGGGAGGCAGTATAAGCAACTTTCCTGCCCTTGTTTATATACAATTTTCTTATAACATATAAAAAAATTTAAACTTTTTAGGATTGTTTTAAATGCTCTCTAGTATTTTAAAATTCAATTTAAACATATATTGCCCGTGATAATACATTATCGCTTGACCATGTTGAAAAATATAATCTCAGTTCATTATCTTACCCTAACGGTCATATTGTTAGAGGTCATTTGTGCAATGTGTACTATATATACACTATTGTGTACATATTGAAATATGGAAAATATAGAGTGAGCCTTTTCCGTCAGTTTTACTATTCACTATATTTTCTTGATGTGCTCAATATTTTCTTGATGGTTTAACAATGGTATCAGAGCACATTTCTGATCTTGATTCCTGTGGGATTATGATGGATGAATGTGAGAATGGTTGAAGAGTGTAGAGATGAAGAAAATAAGTAGATGTGTGAAGGCATTGTGTCTGGTATGTTGGAGGGCCTAGGGACCCAGGGATATGAAATCATCTCTCGTTGAGAGAAGAGGTTTCATGCTAAAATAATTTTCATGTCTGACCCGTGCTATTCGAGTTTGAAGGAGACCGAGGAGAGGGAGAAACCAATTCGCAGAGTTGTTGATGTATTTGCTCATGCACATGAAGAGCAATCAGAGTTTCGTGTTGGAGGAGACACATTATTTCTGTCGGTTTTTATAAGAGAGTTAAACTTCTATGTGAAGTCCTCGGAGGTAGTGGAGATGAGTCTGTGCAAAACCTTGTGGAAGAGAAGCTCAAGTTGGCTGAGGTATTATTTTTATTGGGTTAATCATTTTTTAAAAAATTAAAAGAAAATTAAAGATTTTTTTTGAATGATATGTTTTTTGAAAAGTCGAACTGTGGAGAATCTATCTCTTTACATAGTAACGCCACTCCAGTTAGAGAAGGACTGGTCGTATTGCAATCCGCTTTAGAATCAACAATGGAGAATTAGTAATGGAGAATCAATAAAGGAGAGACACGGTATCGAAGAAAAATCAGGATCAAGGAAAGATAAGAAACAGTATATGGAACGTAAGTTTTATTTCAATTTTCAAGGATGAATTAAAATTTATTTGGGAATTCATTAAAAAAAAAGAGAGAAACTATAAAAAGCGAGCCATTAGATTTTAATTTTTTAAAAGAATTATTTTTTAAGCGAGTCTTAAGATTTATTTTTGGCATTTCATAAAGAATCAATCGTGGCATATAAATTTTTTGGGGAATAGTTCAAAACTAATGTAAAATGGTTGTTATTGCCAATATTGATATATTGGAGCATTTAGAAATGTTTTATTTATTTTTTAAAAAGAACCGTTGTGGAGATTGACGAGTCA
>JASDQU010108890.1:83482-98196 GCA_032191745.1 Picea mariana
AGAAGGGTGGAGGTCCATTCTCTTGGGTGGTACAGGCTGGGTGGAAGAGAGTTGTGTACTTGGATTGTTGTGGGTGCTAGGAAACCTGTGAGAGCTGACTCGTTTGGGAACCCAAGTACACTCTGGAACCATCCTTGTGGATTCATAGCCCTAGCTTGGGGGTGACACTGCTGTTGAGATTTGGATCAGTGGTGTCTACGGTTGGGTGGAACGTCCTTGTTCTGCAACCAGTTGGTGTCGCCTTTTTATAAAGATAAGTGCTCTTTGTTGTGATATTATTATCTGGGTATGAATGTATTCTGTTGTGTATTTTAATTATCGTTTAATTAAATCTTAGACTATGCATGCTTGCTGGATATTGTTGTGCATGTCGTTAAATATTTTATCTTATGCGTCCTTATTAAATAAAGAAGGTACCGGTAAGAGTACAAAGTCCAAGGGTGGGATTGAAGGTAGCATGCCCTGGCCTGTGGGTGGTTGGTTATGTTACAGTTTGGTATCAGAGCTTCTGGTTGAAACACTGGGCCGGTATGGGCCCAGTCTATTGGTCAGAGTCTCGTGGTTACAGATCGAACTCTGATCGTGGAGTTGAAAATCTCAGGAGGAATGGCGTTGCAGAATCTATGCAGGAGTTAGATCAACAGAGACCCATTGTAAGGGGTTCGAAGGATTGTGATCGTCCCCTTCGAATTTGGGAGCGATCACCACTGTAGGATAAAGAGAGATATGGGATCGTTGGATTGGTGTACAGGTGAACAGGGGTCATTCGATGAAAAGGAAGCAAGGGTTAAGGTCACCACTGTCAGATCTCATTGGAGAGAGAGATCAACGGACAACCCACATTATGGGGAACCAAGTTGCACGGGAGATAATTCCCCTAGATGGTCCCGAAATCCAAACCATAGTTTCATCGAGGGGTTATGTGTCAGCATTAGGAGAATTGCGGGGTGAAAAGTGTGTTTCTCCAAACCACCGATGCGTGCCCCCGCAAATTGATAGGCAGTAAGTGATGTGAAATGTTATGGCTCGAACATCAAAACTCCATATAGCCGAAGTAGATCCTGACCGTCGATCACCAAGAGGTACGTGTCAACAGATCAGTAACTCCAGAGAAATCGGTTCGAGAGGTTTTTAGTTGATATTGGAAACTCCCGAAGTCCCAAAGCTCGAAGAGCCGAAGTGGTGGGGCACGATGATTTCACCTAGAGGTGATGTGGATCCTGGAATTCCCAAAGTGGCGTGGCTTGTAGACGTCACCTGGGATGATGTGGACACATGGGATGTGTGCCATGTGTCAGTAATTTTTGAGCATATGGAGTATTGAAATGTCAGTTAGAACATGACACATGTCACCCGCCTGATTGGGCCACGTGTCTTCTTCCAATATTTCACCACGTGGTGATAGATCGTGCAGTCCAGAAACTGGGCACTCTGGTGGGGAAGGATGTGACAGGTTGCGTTGGGTCAAAAACTCCCAAAGGTCTGAAGGTCAGAGTACATATCGACCGTTCATTCCAGAAGACACACGTCAAAGAATCGTCGACTTCAGGTGAAAGCACTCCGGGAGAACGTGCAGGAGGAAAGTTTGAAACTTTCAAAGCCTGAAGAGCCAAAGCGATTCACAGTTGTTAATCTGTGGGAGGACACCCGTCGACATATCATGAACTCTAGGTAAAAGCGTTTCGGGAGGAGGCAAGAGAGGAAAGTTGAGACTCCCGAAGAGCAGAGTCCCGAAGTGGATCTCGATCATTGATCGTGAAAGAGGATGAGGACTGTTGATCTGCTCCTGGATGAAAGTTCCAAAGTCCCGAAGCTCTGGACAAGCACTTTTTCAACTAAGCGCAGGGTCATGGTCGTGGTCATATGTAGATTGAGAGCTGAGGGAAGGAGGGCTAAGGGTCGAATCGGTGGTCTTCGAGATAGAAAAGTGCTAAGGAAGGATTTAGCCATGGTTTCTAGTCGTGGTCACCTGGGAAGGTGGTTTGAAGGAAGCGCCTGCGCAGGATGAAATTCTGTGTCAGCCAAGGATAACAGGACACTATTATTTTTGGAGAATGGGGATATGATCTCCATGAACAAAAAAATAAAGAGACTTTTAGCATGGTTTTGAAATTTTGTTTATCATATGCATAATTCTAACAAAATGGTCACTTGCACATTTTGCAGAATTAAGGGGTTTAAACACATCAACTCAAGATGCATATTGAGGAAATGGAATAAGGTGAGGGAGCTTCCAGTCATGATAAGGAGGTCGAAGGCCAGAATACTAGAGTTGGTAATGTAGAGACAGAGTCCAATGGACGCAAGGGAAAAGGGAACATGAAACGTTAATAGAAATGGTAAGAAGCCTGAAGATGGAAGTGCAGAGCTACAAAGAAGACAATGAGAGACTAATGAGAGAGAAAATTCAGATAAATGCTCGAGTGTTGCAGAGCTTAAATCAGTTGCAGAGACAAACGACGAAGGGATCAAACTCAAGACAAGAGGAAGAAGGTAGGTGCAATGAAAGAAGGTATGATCGTGGAAGAGTTGGTTATTCTAGAAGTGATAGTAGAGCTCATGGACACCACTCACCTCCTTACTCAGAAAGAAAGTTTTATGCATCGGATGATCTCGTAAGCAATCCAGAGGTGTCTCCTGTCAAACACCAAATAAGGAAACAAGAGGTAGATAGTTTGCAAGGAGAGTTGAGGAAGCTCAAGACAACTTCCTTTGAGGGTGAAAGGTAAAGGGAAGATGATGTTGAAGCATGGTTTCTTGGGCTCAGGAGATATTTTCAGTTGCATAACTATTCATCAAATCTGGAAGCCAGGATTGCCACCTACCATTTACACGAGAAATCTGCAATGTGGTGGGACCAACTGAAGCAAGTGGAGCACATTAATGAGAGTAGGATCACTTGGAAGAAGTTCAAGAAGTACTTCTAGAAGGAGTACCTCTCAGAGCATTTCTATGACAGGAAAATGCAGGAGTTCTTTGAACTCGAGTTGGGAAGCATGACTATGGCATAGTACGAGAAGAAGTTCTTGGGGTTGTTAAAGTATGTCAGGTTCATTGGTGATGAGAAAGTGAAAATACAGAGATTTCTAAGTGGACTGCCATCCTTTTATAAGGAAAATATCAAGTATGATGAGCCCAAGACATTGACTGAAGACATCAGGAAGGCTAAATACATGTATGAGCAAGGCTAGGGAAGAGAATCTCTGCAGAAATATTGGAAGGACAAGAAATATGTGAAGTCCGATCAGAGGAGGAAAGGATTCAAACCTTCCTTCAACAGGAATGAGCCTAATAGAAATCATCAAGATCATTATGCTAAGGGAGATTTCAAGAAGGAAGATTCCTTGGGAAAAAGGGGAAGACCACCAATCCAATGTTGGGGATGCAAGGAAGATCACTTGTACAAGGATTTCTCACA
The DNA here is from genome assembly GCA_032191745.1 of Picea mariana. Lineage (NCBI taxonomy): Eukaryota > Viridiplantae > Streptophyta > Pinopsida > Pinales > Pinaceae > Picea > Picea mariana. The sequence goes on from JASDQU010108890.1 coordinate 86,901, forward strand.
TAGAAAGGACAGAGTGAAGATTGTGCACAACATCCAAGAAGCTACAGCAGTCGAAGATATGGGAAGAATATATGCATCTTTAAATGATCGACAAGCGGAGTACAATTCCAATATGATCGAGGTGGAAGGTAAGATCATAAATCAGCTTGTTGCTATTTTGATTGATTCAGGAGAAATTCATTGTTACATTGATCCTAAGATAGTGGATGGATTACATTTGGAGAAAAGTAAACTTTGAAAAGAAAGTTTGGTTCAGTTAGCCATTGGAACCAAAAGAAGAATCCATGACATGGTCAGAAGTTGTTCCATAAGTCTTAATGGTGTGAATACTAGTATTGATCTAAATATCATACCATTGGGGTCTTATGATATTCTGATTGGAATGGATTGGTTGGACAAGCATCATGCTATACTAGATTGTCATAACAAGACATTTACATGTCTTGATGGAAATGGAAAACATAGCACTGTGAAAGAAGTTCCAAGACCCATATCTATAAGGGAGATTTCAGCCTTACAGCTAAAAAGATGTTTTAGGAAAGGATGTCAATTGTATGCAGCTCATGTGGAAGAGCCAGATAATACAAAAGGGCCAAGACTCGAAGATTTCTCGGTACTACAGGAATTTGAATATGTATTCCAAGAAATACCCGGATTGCCACCAAGAAGGGAGATATATTTCTCAATTGATTTAGTGCCAAGAGATGCCCTGGTGTCAAAAACACCTTATAGAATGAGCACACCAGAGTTAAAAGAATTACAAATGCAGTTGGAGGAATTTTTGAAGAAAGGGTACATACATCCAAGTGTTTCACCTTGGGGAGCACCAGTAATTTTTGTCAAAAAGAAGGATGGAACCTTGAGGTTGTGTATTGACTTACGATAGTTGAACAAGTACACTATAAAGAACAAGTATCCTCTACCCAGAATTGATGACCTCTTTGATCAGCTAAGAGGAGAAAATATATTTTCAAAGATTGACCTGAGGGAAGGATGCCATCAGGTAAGAATCAAGGAAGAAGACATTCATAGGACAACCTTTAGGACCAGGTATGGGCATTATGAATTTGTAGTTGTGCCATTTGGACTGACTAATGCACTGGTTGTCTTCATGTGCTTGATGAACGACATATTTAGAAATTATTTGGATAAGTTTGTCATAGTATTCCTGGATGACATACTTATCTATTCTAATTCTGAAGAGGAGAATGAACATCACTTAAGACTGGTGTTACAAGTACTGAGAGAACATCATTTGTATGCCAAGTTGAGTAAGTGTTATTTTTATTAAAATCAGATCCATTACTTGGGACACATTATTTCAGAGCAGGGCATAGCAGTAGATCCAGAGAAGATCGAAGACATTAGAGGATGGCCAACACCCATAAATGTGTCAGACGTCAGATCTTTTATGGGATTAGTTGGCTACTACAAAAGGTTCATAGTAGGGTTCTCTAAGATTTCTCATCCCATCACTTCTTTGCAAAAGAAGGGAACTAAATTTCAATGGACACATGTTGAAGGAATTACTTACTAGTGCACCTGTGTTAAAGATTGTTGACCCAAATGAAAGTTTTGTGGTATGTACAGATGCATGTAAGGAAGGAATTGGGAGAGTCCTCATGCAAAATGGACATGTCATTGGATATGAGTCCAGAAAGCTTAAGGAACATGAGAGGAACTATGCCACGCAGGACTTGGAACTTGCTGCCATTGTTCACGCCTTGAGGATGTGGAGGCATTATTTCATGGGGAATAAATTCAAATTAAGGACATACCACATTGGCTTGGAGTATCTTTTTGAACATCCAACCTTGAATGGTAGGCAAACAAGATGCTTGGAATTTTTAAGTGAATATGACTTTGATATCAAGCATATCAAAGGAAAGGAGAATAAAGTTGCCTATGCGCTTAGTAGAAGAGTGCATCTCATGCATGCTACTATTGCCAGTATGCATCAGTCAGACTTGAAGAGAATAATTTTAGATGGTCTTGTTACAGATCAGCATTACCTACAAGTAAAGGAAAACTTACARCAAGGAAATGTACATCAGAAAATAAAGGAGTATGAGATAAGGGAAGACGGATTACTCATGCATAAAAATAGAATCTATGTTCCTAGCTCTGGAGAACTGAGGAATTTGGTACTGAATGAAATGCATGATGTTCCTTATGTTGGACATCCCGGTTACCATAAAAAAAGTACGACAGTAAGAAGCCAGTTCTTTTGGCTGGGAATGAAAAAGGATGTTGTTGATTACATCGCTCGATGTATGGAATGTCAGAAGGTGAAGGCTGAGCATAGGCACCCAACGGATTTTCTACAACCATTGCCAATCCCAGAGAAGAAATGGGAAGTGATCACCATGGATTTCATCACAGGATTACCCAGAATGAATAAGAAACATGATTCAATCATGGTGGTGGTTGACAAATTAACAAACGCTGCTCATTTTGTGCCTGTAAAGACAACGTATACAACGACTAATATTGCAGAAATTTTCATGAAGGAAATTGCTAGGTTGCATGGGATACCTAGGACAATCATCTCGAACAGAGATACGAAGAGTAGCTCCAATTTCTGGAGGGGATTGTTTAAATGATTTGGCACAAATGTAAACTTTAGCACAACATATCATCCCCAGACAGATGGGAAAACAGAGAGAGTCAATCGAATAATTGAAGATATACTGAGAATGTATGTGATGGATAAGCCATCTAAGTGGGAAGATTACTTACACTTGGTTGAGTTTGCATATAATAATGGGTATCAAGCTTCATTAAGAATGAGCCCATTTGAAGCCTTGTATGGTAGGAAATGTGATACTCCAGTAAGCTGGGACAACTCAGCAGATAGAGTGGTACTTGGGCTGGACTTGCTCAAGGACATGGAAGACTAGGTGGTTAAGATCAAGTAGAATTTAAAGGCAGCTCAGGATAGACAAAAATTTTATGAAGACAATAACATGATAGCTAGAGAATTTAAAGTAGGGGAGCATGTACTTTTGAAAGTGAAGCCCAAAAAAATCTCTTTGAAATTGGGTAGTTGTACAAAGTTGGCAGCCAGATTCTGTGGTCCATTTGAAATATTGGACAGAATAGGGTCAGTTGCATACATGCTTGCATTGCCTACTTCCATGAATGTGCATAATGTGTTTCATGTATCTTTACTAAAGAAATGTCTACATGACCCTAACCATGTTATTGATTGGCATCTGATTCAGGTAGAGACGGAGGGATATTTTCAGGTTCAGCTAGTGCGAGTATTGGACAGAAAAGTCAAAATGCTCTGGAATCGATTTATAGAGCTGGTAAAATTTTAGTGGACCTACTACGGTCCTAAAGATGCTACCTAGGAGCATTAAGATTCCATGTGGGTAGAGTACCCGCAACTTTTTGAATAAATTTGAGATTTTGATCTCTATTTTGTATAGCATTGAGGACAGTGCCAAAATAAGGGGGAGGGGATGTAACACCCCAGGTTTTGAACCCCCATTTTAAATAATGTATTGTTACAATGCTGAGAGGCCAGGGTGCCCAAACAATTATTAAAAGGCCAGTGTGCCCAAGACATGTAATGTTTTCTATCATTATTAATAATAAATACATGGTTGGCTGCTAGACGAACAAGGACTAGAGTTATAGGGGGCTATGAGTCCACAAGAGAGGGGACTTGAGGGGCTAAGTGTTTATTCCTATGTTAATTGCCCTTTTTGCCTAAAGGAGGGGATCGGTTACGTGAGATTCTTGGGGAAGGCCAGGAGGTTCTTGATTCCCCATGAAGTTACTTAAACCCGCCTCTGGTCTGATGGGGGGGTTCGACTAAAGGCTTGTTCGTTGATTTTATTGCACATTCATTCATTCCCCTCACGCACTTTCATGCACTCACTCACCCATTCATTGATCCATCCTCATCCGTGTCTTAGCTTGGTAAAGGGAACTGAACTGCTGAATATTAGCCATAGGATAGTTGGATGTCATGGTCGCTGGTGCAATCCATCCATGACTTGGGGCCTGCATGTCTGAGATGCATTGGCTTGTGCCCTGTTTTTCTCACAACTGTGAGTCCTAAGAGTTCCAACATTGATATTTTGGACCAGTTGTGTTGGAGGCCTTGGAAAAAGGAGAAGGATTGCCTAAGGGACTATGTGGCAGAGAAGGGTGGAGGTCCATTCTCTTGGGTGGTACAGGCTGGGTGGAAGAGAGCTGGGTAATTGGATTGTTGTGGGTGTTGGGAAACCTGTGAGAGATTGAGAGATGATTGGTTTGGGAACCCAAGTACAATCTGGAACCGTCCTTGTGGATTCATAGCCCTGGCTTGGGGGTGACACTGCTATTGAGATTTGGAGCAGTGGTGTCTACGGGTGGGTGGAACGTCCTTGGTATGCAACCAATTGGTGTCACCTTTTTATAAAGATAAGTTCTCTTTGTTGTGATATTATTATATGTGTATGAATGTATTCTGTTGTGTATTTTAATTATCATTTAACTAAATCTTAGATTATGCATCCTTGTTGGATATTATTCCGCATGTCGTTAAATCTTTTATCTTATGCTTCCTTATTAAAGAAAGAAAGTACCAGTAAGAGTACGAAGTCCAAGGGTGGGCTTGAAGGTAGCATACCTCGGCTTCTGGGTGGCTAGGTATGTTACAAAATCACAGCGCATCTATCACGACTAATGGGCATGCGAAATTAAGTGACAGAGGGTTGTGTCCCTCCCCAAAATAGTAGCTAATTGTATGGGGGGAAACGCTTGGGTGTGAAAGGAAAAAGGGATGTGATCCATTGTACAAGGATCTAACCTGAAACCTCCCAACCTAGCAATATGACTTACAAAACGAAACAACACGACTTACAAAAATCACCTCTACGTGCAGTGTAGTGTATGGAAGAAATGCTTGGGTGTGAGACTCCCCAAACACAGAGCAATACAAAATCGTTGAGTAGATAAACAAGTGCTGAGAAAAAAAAAAGGTTAAATCTTTGGGTAAGAGACGTAAAAAATCATCTGAGTAAGAATGTAAAGTTGTTGGGCCATTGCATGGTTAAAACAGGTAGAAGGTCGCTAGGTAAGAACAAAAAAAATCGCCTAAGTAAGAATGTAAAATTGTTGGGCCATTGCATGGTTAAAACATGTAGAAAGTCGTTGGGTAAGGGTTAAGGATTCACTGAACAAAGGTAACTAAAATCATTGAGTTTTATGGTGAAAACGCAAAGAGGTAAAACAAGGAAATTTTGGGTGACAATCCAAGCCAAGCGCAGATAAATTCCATTTAAAAAATTTAGAGCTTGGGTTCATCGGGGAGATAACGAAATMATTTAAGCAATGATCTCCCATTAAATTTCAGAGCAAGGGTTTTTTCTAGGGAGAAAAACGATTCAATAAAGCAAATATGAAGGCATAAGGCTGGGAGATTTTATCTTGGAGAAACGAAAACAAAGACAGGATCACCACAACTACATGATTAATTTAAATCTCAATAAAATTTAAAACCTTGAATAAAATTTCCCAGCAATGCACATGSAACAGAATTAAACTACAATTTAATTTGAAACTTAATGAGTTCAATCTTAGTTTAGGATTACCATAACCGAAGGAGAAGAATCCGAAGTTGTTCGCTTGCGCTCCCTCCTATCTCTCGCTTACTAACCGTGAAGACCTCACCGGTACCTCCCAACTAACGCTAGGGGTACTCTTCTTCCCCCTTATCCCCCTGAGCCGCAAAGGGGCCACGCACAAACAAAACTAGAAAACTCTAGCTCCCAGCTCGCCTCGCAAGGTCGATCTACCACTCTCTCTCTCGAGTTAGGTATCCCAACTCTCACAAGTAAAATCAGTCAAAGAAATTATGGCAGCATAACTTTACGCATACCAGTCATGATCCATTCCTCCTCGTAGCCATTTGTTTTATAGAATTTTTCTTAATGACCACTTCCCATTTGCACATTTAATTCATTTTTGTGTAAATTAACTAGGAATTACTCTCCCCCGTACACTTGTCACCCATTCCCTTAGTTGCACCAAAAATTCACTATTTAATTTATTTAAATGTCAATTCTCCTCATCCATCCTAAAAGCGCTCATAAAATCACTCCTAGCTTTCCCTTTACTCCCTCTATTTCTTTTTTAATGACCGACACCTTTCTAAAAATTAGTTGCGTTTAATTTAGGAAAGTTTTTTAGTTAGACTAGACTAGATTCATTTCTATGCTTCCACATTCCTTTTTACATTCATTTCCTTTCTTATCTTAGTTCCAATTTGGTATTCTTTTGCACATATTTATATAGTTAATTATTTAGATATAAACTTTTAGCCTTTCAATTCCTAACTTGATTTTTCTTCATCCCCCACCATTTATTAAATTTATAATTTAATTTATTTAGTCTTCTTACCCACTTTAAACTTAGGCTCAAATTTTTAAACTAGGCTTAGAATTTTTTTAGTGGATTTTATGATTAATAAAAATTACTCATTTAATAATTATTTTAAGTCTGACAATGTCAAAACAAAAATTGTTTTCTAGGCACCTAGGTTCATTGACTCACCTTTATTAAAATCACGACATGCCTTTCAAGACGCACTCCGTTGATCCAGATTATTTTCGGCATGAAATGCGAGCAGAGATATAATAAAAAAATGTACAGAGATATCTTGGATATACAATAATATAATAGAAATGTATCATATATTCAACCATAAACACATAGATATAGTAACACACAATTTTCTATTAATGAGAGAAAATTTACAAAGACTGTAAAAATACAGAGTGAAATACTTGCTATAATGGTGGCAGCTTATCTCTGAGAAGATATGTGACGACTACTCACATTTGAAAGAATATCATCTTACAATGAGGCTCCAAAGGCATTTTTATCATAAATAAAATCCAAAACCCTAACCCCGGAATATGAAAAGCCAACAATTTTGTGGACCTCGTTTTGGGTAGTTTGGTGTATCAACTTCTCGGGGGCGTAACTTTGGCATACAATCTCCGTTTGGGGCACATGATAGCTCGTTGGAAAGGTATAATCGAGGAGATTCATTTAGGGGGGCTCAATTAGAGCCTTCAAATATCAGTGACAAGATATATCCCAAAAAACCTTCATTTAGGCCCTCAAAATGGCCCTGGAAGTTAAAAACTGCTAAAAATAGTAAATTACCAAAATTGCGAGAAAATTGTTTTGAGCCAGTTGGAAAAGTTGGGTGGCCACCAATATCCACCTAGAGCATCTGTGCTCCAAGGGTTCCACTCACCTTAATTCAAGTCTTATTTATGCAATGTTCCCTTCAAGACGCACTACGTTCTCCAAGGGTGCCACTCGCCTTTGACTGATTTTGGTAGTTGTCTAACCCTTGGAGTCAATACTCCATCAAATGACCTAGTGAGAGACTAAGGGCCTCTAAGTAATAAGGACCATGCCTTATTGTGCGCCCCTTAGAATCTTCGTGAGCGACTATCTCAGTCTACCCTCATGGCATCGTGGATCTCTCGAACTAGGTAATCGTTAACCTACAATTCCAGCCACGACAGGAGTGCTAGTAGGTTGTGGTAGGGTTGTTGCCACACCTCTCCCTAAATTTCTGGTTGTTGTGCATGGCCCCTTTACTCCTTATGTGAGTATGATTAGCAAGCAATCGTCAACCTACATCCATCGACGAAACATTGCCAATGATCCATAAACAACATCATAATACACCCGATCATATGTCACATATGCATAAATAGAAACACCCAAACCATATATAGTCCACTCCTTGACTTGATCTAGAGTCCAAGGAGGTCCATTGATGCCATCAACATCCTCAATCTATCAAGTGTCCTGCACTCTCAGGAGAAACCCGTCAATAGCACTTTTCTATACATAGATATCAAATAACATAACATCATAATCCAACAAACTAATCATCTAAATCCATAAGAGAAACAAACAACTATATACAAAAACGGATCACTTGCACACAAGTGTCCTCAAAGAATAATTCAAATCATGTGCGTGCAAGAGCGAGATGTTACATATGGTTACACATTCCATGGAATAGATGGGGGAGTGTCTTCAATAAGGGGAGGAAGAGTCTCTGAAGGTATAACTTCAACTTCATCATCCTAAATGTCCTCCTAAAAGGCCATAAATAGTTTTTTCTCCTTACATTTATGCCCTAGAGGACGGAGAGGGATTGGTTGTGGGAGAAATAGTGGGACATGGATAGGCAATAAATGGTGTCTTTTTAATTTGAGAATTGACCACCTTTTGGGCTTCTTGACCTCTTTGAGAGGATTCCAACCAAGTAGTAGGACGAGCCATTAAAACTCATGCACATGTCTCTTCTTTCAAACCACTGATAGGGAATTCCTTGAAAAAAGTATTGGACATGCCTTTGGTTTGGATGGTCAGCTGCTCAAAAGCAGAGAAGAACTCATTAATTGTACCAAATTGTTTAATCTTGGCTAGTCATCCCAAATATTGAGTGTCTTCTTCAAAGCATTCATAGACATTTGGTAAAAATTGTGTCCAAGAAATATAATCCCTGTGGGATTTATGATACCATTGCCACCATTGCCAATGTTTAAGATCTAAATATAAGACACCCACACAAAGTTTCATTAAGTCATCTATGATGCCATGTAGGGAAAAATAATGTTCAATTTGAGTGACCCAACTTGCGGGGTTAGATCCGTCAAAATTGTTGAGATCCACTTTAGGAATTTTGTACCATGTTTGAGTCATAAGATCATGAACAAGTGGGGTAGAGTGAGGCCCAATGGGATTGGATGATTCAATTCCTTCCTTTTGGGAAAGTTGGTCCTACCATTGATAACCCATGTATTGTGAAGAAAGGATTTGAGTTTGCATCACCACGAGTTTGGAAAATTGGTCTGGGAGTGACTCCAAGTTGGCAAGCTTGTCACGAATGGCATCAAGATTTTGCTAAGAAAATGAGTGGTTGTAATATATTTTTGTTGCAACTCATCACATAGAGTTTCCAAAGAGGAGACTATGGTAGATAGTTATTCAACCCTCAGTAGTCGTAGAGATGTGGGTCCATAAGAAAAAGGTTATTGGACAGTTGTACCAAGGCGATTGACATTGTGTTATAGGTTTGTTGAGATACTTGCCTAGTAGTCAGGTGAGTGGGTCCACCAAAAATACTTACTGGAGAGTGGTACCATGACGATCAACTGGAAACGAGGTTTTTGTTGAGGTAGATCTCAAATAAGATTGTGCGTAGGACCAAGATTTCTTATTTTTTTAACTACTAAAAAATTTATACTCTTGCTTGATATAACTACATTGACGAAATCATCAAATTCTTAATACTGTAGTTTATGTAGGAATTTTGTGGACTAGCAGCAAGGAGTAGGGTTTCCAAGGTCTTACAGGTAAGGGAGTGTCAGGTGTTATAGCTCTCTTATTTACATGTAGGATCCAACATTAGTACTTGACCCAATCACTCAGGGCATAAACTAATGAGACCTGATTGTACCATTATTCGTACTACCCGATTACCCAGGTACTAAAGAGTATTATTCCTGAGTGTTGTTCTTGGTGCAATATAGCAACAAGACGGTTGATCGACTTATCTAGAGATAGTTTTAGGTAACCTAGGGGACTTCCTGTATACCCAAGGGTATGTGGAAGTGAAATCTTATATCGATCGATGGAGTATTTATCATTCATGGGATGCTACCCTAACCCGGTAAGACGACGTAACACCTAATCTGTTCAATGCGCAATTCTATGTGACAGCAAGCTTGTGTTGGTCTGTGTGCTTCTCTTCTTCAGGGACAGCTCTTAACCCCTTTTGAACTTGTTTCAAAATAGGTCAACCGTGACCCGTCCACACTGCTAAATCGTACACTGCTGCTCCAGTTGATGAAGGCGGAACATAGTAGTAATGGACAAAGGAGAATGGAAGAGCAGGTGGGACTCTGAGTTCGATTGCTTTGGCTGGTGATTACTAGCACTGGTACTCGCAGCCATTGATGGTGTTGGGGGATAACGGAAATAGCATTTCATATACATGTTTTGTCTTATGTGATACTACTCGAAGGGGTTACAAGGGAGTCCAATGAGGTGAAACTACTTGTATTTCATGTGTGTATTCTTCTTCTACACAAATTTACCCATTGAATGACATATCACTGTGTTATTTATTGACAACAGATAACGTCTCTAACCTAAAAAAAAAATCTGTTAAAAATTCTCTCAAGGAAGTCTTTTGATACCACTTGTGGTGATCTTTATTAGAAAACTAGTATATTAAGATCAAAATTAATAGAACATACCCAGATTTATTGTAGAAATCATAGATTATTACAACAATAGGCGATAAAAGAACCAGGTTACCAAAAATAGTTATACCTTTATTGATTAGAGAAATGCTCACTTGCCTCTTCGAGGGGGAAACCTCCAAATGAGTAGAGATTTGATTACAATCAACCTCACAAGACATCTCATTACATTATTTATACTTATTTATATAGTTCTATCTACCTCCTAGGAACTTTCTAGTAGGTTGAACCTTTTAGTAAGCCTTGTTACAATTATTGCTTTCACACTACTTCATGGGCCCTATTTACTAGAGATGGCCTCCATACATAACAATCTATATATCTACTTAAGGGGGTTAGGGTAGGACCCTAACATGTTTCAATGAGAAGTATCTCATAAGGAGTGTTATTTTTACTCTTTGACAACTTGTTATGATGTGTTTTGTACTTGCTCAATTTGGTTCCTTTTGTTTCAAGATATACTTGGTTTTTGTACTTCATATGCACAAAGGTTGACGATTGGGGTTATAAACATTCGAAAGAGGGAGCACACCATATGTTAATGTCGACCTTCTATTGTCTAGCATCTATTTTGTAGCAAGAATAATGTTTTCCACCCTTCGTGCAATATTTACCTAATGCATTAATTCCACCTTAGTTTCTCATTGAAATCTAGTCTCAAATATTTACAGTTCAAGGTTTTTTTTTTTTTTTTTTTTTCATGTGAAAAACACATCCCGGGGAAACTCACTAGGCACTTTCCCTCATTCTAAGAATGGTACTAGGATAAACCAGATTTTACAGAAACTCAAGGCTTTGCCAACACAGGGATCAAGGGAATCACAACACTATACTCATTGAAAATTCAACATGTCACTTACAAGAATTAGAACTAGATAGGGAGGATAATACTCATTCTCATGATTTCCTTGACTAAACCCAATTAACAAGTTATCTATCAATGCTCATCTCTAAAATTGCTTTATAATTGTTTTGTTCATTTTTTAAGAAAAAAAAAA
>JASDQU010108891.1:138711-151951 GCA_032191745.1 Picea mariana
TTTAATGAAAAAGTTGTGATTCTTGAAAAATCACTTCAGCAGCAAAGTGAGAGTGTCCTCGTTCCTGCAATCAAAACTTCGTGAGAGCATCGCAAAACATAAAATTCAAGAGATAAGTAAAAATGTAAGCAAAAGAAAATAAAGCATGTGTGAACCTGTCTCCTGCGCTGGTTTCGTCATTGATGGTTGTCAAAGTTACTTCAAGAAAACAAATTAGTGTTTAAGCATAACACCATGCGTTCGTATTTTTTTCAAGAATATACACTTGCAATTTTAAATTTTCTGAGTTTTTAAGGGTTTTATGGTTTTTCTTTCCATAAAACAAATGAAAACAATTTTTTATGATTTTATTATTTTATTATTGTTTTTCTTTTTACCGCAAAAAAGATGAAATAAAGTGCATTATATGAGTTACTCGACCAGACCTGCATTATCATTCATCTTCAGATATTCCACAATTTAGATAACACACATGCATATGTCATTTAAAATGCATCACCTCAAACACACCACCTTAAACAAAATTAACAAGGCTTAGTGTAGGAAGATTTGTCTATGGATAATCAAGGGTGAGTCGAGGGTTGGTTCGAGCCTTAAAGTGGCCCTGCTTCCGTGGTATGTGGCCTTGATGGTCTTGTTTCTGGCTTTGGGTAAATACAAAAAAAAAAATTGTTATTATAATTGTTTTATAATAAAACAGTCACAAATATTTTTTTTTATTGTAATTGTTTTATAATAAAACAACAGATAATTTTATGAAATTTTATTATAACACAAAACAAACAATAGTTGTTAACTTTCATATACCTGTAGCGCAGGCCACCATGAATGCTCCAGAAGTTTGTGTCGCCCGAGGGCACAACATTGTAAGTCTGGTCTTTGCTCCCAAAGTTCTTTGCACAACCACAGATCCAATCAGTTCTGAGACAGCGATGGATGGATAGTTGAGGTGCATAGAATAAATCATACAGACAGGGTGGAGCATCTTTCCTTCTTCGCTATGTGATCAGACTACCCTCTTCACTTTGATTCGCTATGGAGGATAATGAACCAAGGGCTCGTGAAGATCAACAGGAAGCACAGGTATCATATGCACATCCGCTTACTATATTTAGGCACCAAGCCCCACACTATGGCCTTGGGCAGAGATGAAAATGCAACCACCGTAATTCCATCCTTCATGGTCTCTCACTTTTCATACACAACAAACTTGTGGTTCTTCAACATAGGGCTATAGCTTCCGTTGAATATTAATCTGTAGATATTCACATTATTGTTTAAACTCAGGATATGTTGCCTTTGAACGAAATCTGAATCTCATTGCTTAGCAGTATTAACAGAATTGACGATGGTCGAGAACCTTGAAGAAGAAACTTTGAGCACTCTCCGGCCGTGAAAAGATGTTACCATTGCCTCTCCTGTTTTCTTAGTGGAAATATTGATTCCATCTTTGGAACAAAGGTATTTCCAACCATTCTGGGTCTCTTCTAAGGCAGATAATTCAACCAATTCTTGCACACATCTCTCACTGGCATGCAGCATGTATCTGTTCAATGAGGCCTTGCTCATGGACCATGGCTTGATATGTTCGTCTGAGTTGTCAAGTAGGGGCGAGAATCGGAAGCAGCTGCCGCCCATTTTTCATCAAAGAAGAGCTTGCTTGAAATTATCATGAACGCGGAATACCCATTTCTCTGGCTATTATTCTCTGAATCACAGTTAAATTTCAAATCCGAGAAAAGGTATTTATATACTTTGCTCCCTGTAACTTCCTACATGCCTATTTTGGTGCCTCTGTAAGTGGATCTGCATGCCCTCGTGGAAAACTCGTAACCCATTCCAATCGCAATCCCTGCATTTTGTTAGAAATACACTCAAAATTTATTGTTAGCATATCTTTTTCGATTTTGGGGAGTGTGACAAACTTGATATAGAGTGATGTTTTGGAAATGATATCATCGATATGGGAGAAGATAGTTTCAAATCAGTTGAATATGAAAAAAAACGGATAATTGAAGCTTGATCTTCAATGTTGTGTATATACACCAGAAAACTCTATCGATTTCTCGCTTTTCTAAAACAATAAAATTTAATGTGACCCACTTTGATTCCACAAAGATACTCGAGTTAAATTCATGAGGCGAAATGAGCAAGAAATCGTGTGCACATTGTCAAAACCAGTAACACCTCTGCGCAACAGGATATTTGTAGCAAGCCAATGAAGACATTGTCCAGAGTTGGCAAATATAGCCTGTGCAAGTTAGAGTATAGTGAATGGGCACATCTATAAATTTTAAAGTGAAGAGAGGAGCAGTCAAATTATTGATGGGCAGAAAAATATAACCTCGCAAGTTGTTTATTTGTTTGATCAAGCTTATGTGGTGGTTTTTGCATTTAAAATTCATGATATTTTATTTGTTTGTAGGGATATTTCCAGGCATCTACAAGATAAATATGGATGACAAGGCGGCGTTGATGCGACTCAAAACTAGAAATAAACCAAACCAAGAAGACATAGTTTAATCGTGGCACAATTCAACCATTGTTATAGCTAAAAAAGTGTCACTGTTTAGGCAAGTAAAATTTCATTGTAACAGCATGTAAAATTTCGTTGTATCAGCATGTTGTAACAGCATGTAAAATTTTTGTTGTATCAGCATGTAAAATTTGGTTTTGTTTTTATTCATCTAATGTTTTATTGTCTTTACTGTTAATCATGTTTGCAAAAACACTCATTCCTGAAATCAAAATCATCCCTATTTTCTGATCCTCGTAATCGCACGAAGCGCAGAGGAGAGCATACTTATTCTAGGTAAAAGCAAAATCTGATAATGAAAACAAAAACTGAAAATGAAATCCTACCTACTCTATGATAATTACATCTTAGAAATCAGTTACGTGTAGTCAAATAACCAATGGAGCCAAGCACGCAATAGTAACATCAATATGTTCAGTGGCAATTTTTCGAATGAAAAATAGAATTTTACAAGAATGAATGAATCTAGTTGTTGTAACTGTAAATTAACAAAATTAAAAGAATCTAACCTGGTAGTCGCTTGAAACCATCGTTTGATATAAATTTCATAGGTGTGATTTCTTTCACTCAGATCATGTTGCAGCTCCTCATTGTCCTCCTCAAGTTCCTCAGATGTTGATTCCTCGTTCGTTTCTGGAGGAGTATTTAAGCTCTGGGATGCTGTCAAGATCTACTCTTCCTAAGAAGAAGAAATCCCAGCTTTCGCAAGGATCTGAGAGAGTTGTTCCAATATGACACTCATAGTTAAATCATATTGCAAAATGGGTTCTTACAGAACCCAAATCAAAATAAAAATAAAAAAGTAAAAATCACACTTGTTGAAACACATGAAAACCTCTTCACAGTTGCAAAAATTGAAATTTCAGAAATTTGAAACACTCCCTACATACCCTTACCCATATGTCACCTCATAGTTAGGAGCATGACTAATCACACTTGCATGAAAATTCAAACTAAACTTTAATCCATCGTGCTTCCCCGGCAACGGCACCAAAATGTTAGGCAGAAATATTGTCGTTTAATTCCGTTGTAGTACTTGCCCAACTATCTAATTTGTCAATCTGGGGTTTGTAGGCTTACAAAGCACACGCACTATATATGCAGGACTGAAGTAGAAGTAATTTAATCTAAATTTCTGAAATGAAATTAATCTAGGAAAGCATTGAAAGACTAACTAGGAAAGCAGGAAATTAATCTAGGAAAGCAATACAACATGTGAAGAGTTGAATGACAAAATACATATGTGAGCTCACACAATAAATCAATCTCAAATTATATTACAAGAATGAAATGACAAAGCATGAAAGAATCAAAGCTAAGAATCCCCTTTCTCCTAATTACAAGACTAAATTATGGATTACATCCCCCCTCATGAATAGAGAACACTCTCTTATATACATGAGTTTCATAATGACAGATCCACTATTCTCTCAACCACTCTCAACTACTTTCCGATTATTACAAGATATGATCCCTTCAAATCCTCCACACATCTCTCACATATCTTAGATAAGATATGCCAACCAAATCTTCCATGATCTTCTCTCTTTCAAATCTTCAAGTTTGAAGATGTAATTCGAATTTGAGGATAGGTGGTGAATTTTGACTTTGTTGAAATCTTCAAATATGCCTACACACATCATCAAACTCGTCCAACTTTGATATATAATGAAAATATGTTAATTTCTAATATTTAATCACAAATTCACTTATAATACTAAAATGAATATAATGGAAAATAATAAGGAGAAACCCAAATATAATTATGGAAATGGTATGATAAATGGTTTATTAGGACCACGAAATGTAAGGAATGGTGAAGGGAAAAGAGGATATAAATGTGACATTTCTGAGTCCTAACAACTATGATGGTCGCTTGTGTGTTTATTTGCTTACTAATTTCCTTTATCATTTTCATCAATGGTTACAAGAACCATCTCAACTACTTCTTGCCCTTCATGTGTCATTTTGTCAATAGCCTTCTTGAACCACTCTTCAATGTAATTTTTCATAGGTGCCACATTGATTTCATGTCGGATTTTAATATTGAACAGCTCACCCTTCAAGTCACGGAGATCAATGGAAATGCCATGTAATATTTCTTCAATATCCTGATTTCTTACGGAATAATCTACTAGCCAGTTATCTATGGTATTATCATCATATACAACTATGCCATATAATTTTTCAATTGATAATCCTTTAAAAATCTCAACCTACTCATCGAACTGTTGTTTTGTTAGGAACAACGAGTTGAGGATCAACTTGGGATCTTGGACCTCATTAGTGCTTCCGGCTAGGTCCACCTCTATGATCCTTTTGAATAGCTCTTCTCTCCTTGTTATGGCTTGGTTGCACACCTGAACGATGTTGTTCAAGTTCTTTATTTTCTGTTTCCAATAGGCATTCAGCTGCTTGATCCGACTTTGAGAGGGAAGGTCCTCCTCTCTTCTCTTTATCTCTGACATGTTAATTACTTTAATACCAAAGGGTACGAGTGCATCAAGGTAGAAACCTTCTTCATTTTTTAGATCATCCTGTAGATATTTAAGGAAGGCATGCACCCTCGAGCCAAAAGAAATCATGCTCTTTGAAATTTCCCAAGATTCTGTAATCAGTGCCATTATTTTCTTGATATTATTCTCCACATAACTACTAGCTGATGTGAGTAAGCTTGAGGATCCTTTTATTTTGGCTACAGGCATGGAAGGTCCAACAATTCCCAAAGGGATGGAAAGAAGTGGAAGAGGCATCAAAGTCTCTTCAAGTTCCTTAATCCTTTCCTTTAACTTTGTATTTTCTTCTTCGAGACTGCCAATGGAATCGTCCAATGCATCACCAGTGGCTCTATGGATTCTGGATACCTAGGAATGCAGCATATTCTTTAGGTTAACCTTTGAACAAGATTTCCCCTTTTTATTCTTCGCATCACTCTTCTCAATAATTAATTTTTTAGATTCGTTGTCAAATACAGCACTCTGAAATACAAATGATTCTTCTTCATCAAATATCTTATTCTCAATAATTTCCAACAACTGGTTCTGGTGGGCCACGCCTCCTGGATGGTCAATGTTAGGAAACATATTATCAATGTCAACTTCGAGCTCCATATCCTTGAGGGAGAATCTATTTATGTCACTTCTGAAGCGATGCTCTTCTTCCTCTTGTACAATATTCTTCCTCTTCTTACTCAGAGGAAATTTGTGGGAGCTTTCAATTTTTTCTGGAGGGGGTTTCTTGTCTCCTCCTCCACTTGAACTATTGTTGGTTACCTTCTTAGATGGGTGGGCCGCTAGAGCACTGCTCTGAGATGTTGAAGTCTTGGGAGTAATAGTTGGGGACTAGGCACTCTTCTCACTGGGACCTTTTCCTCTCTTCTTATACAATTCATTGGTACTTAGTATCATCTCTATATCACCAGTTATTGTCTTCTTCTTCTCCTAGAACTATATGGATAAAGGAACTGCTAAAACCCATTGTTAACATATGTTCCACAAATATTCCATTAGGGTCAAACCCTCTAATCTTTTCAGCATACTTGAGATTCAAGTTGTGGAAGTGGTTAGCGAATTCATCAATTTTGTTCATATTTATGAAGAAAAAATCCCCAACTTTCCAAGTTAATGGTATAAATTGCTTTTTTTATTTTTCATGAAAAAAGTGCAGCCAAAAGTTATACTTCCTTGTGACTTTTGTGAAAAAAAAATTGTTAGATATATGGCATGGAAGAAAGGAAGGATTTTCCTTAGAACCAAAAATCATGATGACAATGTAATTATCCATTTTCTCCAAAGTCCCCTTTCTATCCAGGAATTTACTAGCTTGAGCAGATATTCTTGGGGTATCTCGTCCAAAAAAAAACCCGTTAAAAACTGAGACAAAGTCGTTGAAAACTTCATAAAAATGCAGGGAAGCTTTGTGCCTCCATAACGCTTGGTACCAAAAGGTCACAGAGTCAAATTCACAATTCACATTCTTGCATATAGACAATTTAGGAAATCAATAGCAATGTGATATCGCGAAAACCAAATAAGAGACATAAAGAATTTCTTGTCCTTTTTATATTCAGACAATTGGGAAGATATTTCAATGGAAATCAACTTCCCCCAATCAAAAATTTCCTACCCGTTGATGATAAAATATAAGATGTAAAGAATCATACAGGAAATGCTAGCAGTATTTTCTTGGCCCGTAACTCTAGTAAATAACCAGGAAATTTCCCGAAATGGGTTTTTGAACAAGATGACTTACATTCTGGTAATATCCTCAAGGATGGTAGTGGGATTCTCCAATAATGTTTGTAAGATATCCAAGCCGTTGTCGTGTTTTTTCAAAAATTCTCTGCAATCTTCACCTTTGAAGGTGAGTGTTGGCTCTGGGAGTCTCGGCATCTTGTGGAATACTTGAGGTGAAAGAATGACGGGAGAATGGTCCTAGAGTGGAAGTATCTGTTGGATTGGTATGTATTTCTCGGCACACTAGGAAACCAATTCCTTGCAATGAAAATCTTCGGGAACACAACCTTCTCGCGCAATTTCAGACATCCAAATTACTTCCTTCTAAGCAGAAGGGGATAAATAATAAGAGCATGCTCTATACCACTACACATTCTGATCCTCTCATCCAAAAATGTTCAAGGTATCTTCACAGAAATTTTGTCAAGTTGTTGTTGCCGTAAGTTTACGAGAGCATTCTTTTGATCCAGATAATATTAGAAACGGGCACTTGAGAGATAATATATAATATTATGTAAATCATGCTTTAATGTGGTTTAATGAGGAAGTTCCTCGGGCCCTTTATCTATTAATGAAAATTTTTACGGGACCTGCATAATGATTGATTAGCATTAAACTATACTAAATGTGCATTTGGAAAAGCCTAAAGGTGGCAGGGATGGATAGGAGAGGAATAGGATTTGATACTTTTGTGAACCCGCCAACCCACGAACGGAGAAGGTCAAAAATTGGCTAAGTGTTATGAGGCGGTCAGACGGACTCAACATAGGATAAATGAGATACTTAGAAGCTCAGGGAATATGGGGGTCAAAATGTATATCGTGGATCTTTTGTTTGAAAAATGTATATCACAGAACATGGGATATGAGAGTTTGACCATGCCAACCCGGGAACCTGCGATTACAGAAACAGATAAGTATGGGATAATGTGGCGGTCAGACGGACTCAATATGTGAGAATGTGGATTGGATATGAGGATTCACGAGTCCACCAACTCAGAAACTTGTCGTTCTAAAAAAACGACTAAGTATAGAACTAGAAAGGGAGAATAGAAGGGAAAAAGGAAAAGGGGAAAATGGGTAAGTATAGAAGAGGGAAAAGAAGGGGAGAAAAGAAGTTGGGAAAATAGAAAAGCGGAGGGAAATTTTGGAAGAGGGAATTGATCTTAACATGTGACCAACCCATGATACCACCATTCGTGAGCTTCTCCTTCCAAGTGAAGGGGTGCATAATTAATTGCTTCTTCCTCGATCATTGGGTTAAGTTGGAGAAAAGCATCCAACTTATGTACCCATGCTCGGGTCATCCTATTGGTGGACCCATCGAAGGATGGTGTTGGTCCTAAATTATGCACCTGACTGCTAAATGGAAAAGCTAGGCCACCTCAAGTTTGGAATGGTTGGTTTTATGATAATTTGATTTTGTTGGTCAGTTGGAGGATTGGTTTTACCAAGACAAAAACATGGTTGGGTTGGAAAGATGATATGGTTGTAGGTCCTACTTGGCTGGTGGCACACAAATGATAGACAAGTGAGAAAATAGAGGGAAGAACAAAGGAAGAATAACAAACAACTCAATGAATTATCTGTTGTAAAAATTTTAAGTCTTAAAATAATATTCCAAGGCATAAACAAGTATCCAAACACAATTACTCCCACGGGTTGCAATAAAAAAAATATTTACTAAAGCATTATCTGTTTTACAGGTTTCATATCAGTAAAAGATGAGTTATATAATAGCTTAAAGGAAAATGAAATCTACTTTGCACACATCAAAATATGCATTAAAGATAAGAGAAAGAACACATATATATTTGAACATAAAGCACACTTTCATCAAGAGCATATTCACCAGGTAGAGAGCTTAATCCAATCATAGAACAGGTTCAACCAGTTGATATATTGATTTCCTTCCCAACAAATCAAACCCTCCATTCATACAAAAACTGCATATTTATCAAAGTTGTAGAGGCTCTCGTCCATCTGGAACTGAAGCTTAACTCTACACTATCAGTTGGAGAACAACTTATTGACTTAAGTAAATATTGTTGGAGTATAGTAATGCATACTTCAAACTTGACTTAACAAAAAGGAAGTGGTTCATATCAAACATAGATGACCACTTATTATACCTTCATTTAAAAAGTCTTCAACTTAAACAACTAAAACTGCTACTAATGATAAAACTAAATTGATGCATATGCTGAAGTGAATTGAGCTTTGACAAAAACTGACTAGGACTGATAGAACTAGGTTCTTAATCGAGCACTTGTATCCATGTGCAATTTTGGAGGCCAACTGTGAGATAACTGGATAAACAAGCATATTCTTTAGATACCCCTTCATAGCAACGTTCTTCTTCAAATTATCTCCTTCAGAAAGCAGCAAGTCTTCTGGTGTTTCTTATGGAGTCTTTGATACTTCTTCTGTAGTCTAGAGTACAGTTTTTATAATTCCTGGTTGTGTTGTTGCAAGTTTTGTACTTGAAGCTTCAGTTCTTGCACTTGTTGGTTTTCATCAACCCTCTATGTTTTTATCTCAACCTGCATTTTCTTCTCGTCTTTCTCTATGATAAACTTTTTGTGGTCAACCAGTGTTCTGCTTCTTGCTCTCACATTTTATTTGTGTATTACCTCGGGTTCATTTCCTTGTGTTCCTTTAATGGACCCATGTACTCCCAAAGTATCAGCTTTAATCTTTGTTTTAATGTGTTGTGAAATGTGGTAAGGATCCCCTGCATGTGGTGAGGTGCCAATAGAGTCTTTCTCCAGATCAAGCCCATAATCATGTATCCCATGTTGATTGGAGTCTGTAGGATACTCTTTTTTCACAATTACAAATGGTGTTTCTGCAGTCTCACCCTCATTAGACTTTGATTTCTCCTTTTTCACTGTTATTTCCTTCAAAACATTGACTTCCATTTCTTCCATGCTGGCAAATTCAGGACTATCATCATCTTTGATTACAATTGGTTGGGGTTATTTTAATGCTGGCTTAAAAAGATCCTTGGAGTTCAGTCTCAATTGATTTGTAATTCTAGTTTTCATGTTTGGCTTGCTTAGTATTTCATTTTTTTGTTCTCCCTTTCTCTTTCTGTCTTGTTTGGTTGCAGGGGATGTTTTAGGTAAGGCTTATGTAGGAACAGCCTTTCTCTTAACCACTTCATTGTTGTATGATCTAGATCCAATTTTCCCCCTCATTCTAGTCACAGGTTTATTAGGTTGTTGCTTGATGGGGGTTCTATGCTCCTCCTCTGAATGGCTAGATGACAGAGACCTCTGTGGTGTTTCCGATGCAGGTGGGTGCATGTGGGCAGCGTTTCCATCTTTACTCTCCTTCCACTTACTCATAGAAGACATTAGTTGCATGCGAGGGGATTCCTCCTTAATGGAGGCATATGGCTTGTTTGCTTTCGAGGGCGTGTTTCTTGTTTTGTGGATTTTCCTCTTATTTATTGTGGGTTGGACAGGATTCATTGAGATCCCAAGCTCTGTAGATACCCTGATATATGTCTTATATTTACTTGCAGCACATTTATTCTGTGAATAGGGCACTTGTTCCTGCTCTTTCAATCCCACAGATTTCAAGAAATAACCCCAGGGAATTTCAAGTTCCTCTAAAGCAAAAGAAACCAGCAATTTAACTAAACCTTGATGGTACATGCTCATGTGAGCAGATTCAGGGTGGATTTGAACCCTCCTAGTCATTTTGGTTAGGATTTTAAGTAGGTAATAAGGTAAATTTAGCTCTTTATCTCCACTTATATGCATAAGGAAACGAAGGTGATAATATTGTACTGTGTTGAATCGACCCTCACCTATTATATGTCTGTGCACTGTTGCTAGGGATACCTTCCAATCTTCCTTTATCCACGACACAGGGATTCCTTGGCTCTAGTCAGGGTCTTGGTGCTCGGGAACCAAGAATTTATTGTAGAGATCGGGAGGCATCCCACCTTTCTTAAACCACCTTTCCTCACAGACAGGGAGAGCGCAAGCTACTCCAATTAAGTGTTTTGTAATATGAATCCAGGTATCCCCAAGCTGGGTCTGGAAGCCACATCTCTACGTGAACAGCATAGCTAGACCTGTGTGGTGTCATTCAAATGTGCACAAGAAGTCATAATATTTGGCCTTTATGAAAATATCCTTGATTTCAAGTATTGCATTGAATAGCTCAAGGCCTTGTGTCTTTGTCCTGTTCAATTGCCATTACTCTTATGGTGGAACCATGGTGTATAGAGAATTTATGTTGTTGATGATGCGGTGAATGTGAATCTCTTCATGTTAAACTCGATACCTGCATGTTGTTAACCCTTTGTTCAACATGTAGTAGCCATGATGGAATAGTACAGTTCTCACGACCATGACTGATGTTGTATAATGATGCAAATGTGTGTAATATGGTGTGGAGGTGCTCATTTATGATCATGCACATATGTAGGCTCCATTCAAACATTTTATGACACGTTAAATTATTACATAATTCAAAAATTAGCGCACCAACAACATTTGCAAGAATAGCTTAGTTCTTGCAATCAACCCCATTTTGCATATAAAACACTATAACACCTGCTATGATCTCAGCCAATGATAAGCATGGTGACAAGGACTTCAGACTCAAACCATAACATGTAATTACCCTTCAAGAAAACAAAATGTGGTGCAAAAAATCAGTCAAGAGAGGTAATGATCACAAAAAACTGAGTCATTTAGTAATGGGGGACCAACTTAACCAATAGAAAAAGGTAAGATTTTTTATGGAGGTATAGGTTAGTGAGAGAAGATGGGTAGGGGTGTAGACTTAAGTCTCAACATTGGCTAAAACTGGGGACAGCACCCCCCTGTGGGGTGTTAAGAACAGCAGATCAGGTGCCTTAGAATTCAATAACTTGCTCCCACTCCCCTTAACTTACCTATGTTTATGTCTGTCATCCATGCATATCTATCATTGTCTCTCAGCCTTGCATCTCTAAAATTCAAACTGTAGCTACACCCCAGTGCCTTTGTTGGGATATGGAGTTTGTATTCACACAAAAACAAACTAAACAAATGCAAATGAAAAAGAAAATCAGTCATGGTACAAGAGGGACCTTCCCTCAGTATTTCAAGCAAAATAGTGTTTCAGGAAGTGCATGTTTATTGGGCCTCTGAAGATATCAATATCATATAGATTGTGCAAAACAAATGTATTATTTTAGAGAATTTTAACCAACTTAAAAGGACCAAACAAAAGATTATCAAACTTACCATGCTTGGGATTTTCTTCCGTTCTGGCATCCCACCTCAAGACCAGGTCTCCTTCTTGAAAGATATCCTTCTTGGTTTTCTTGTCAAAAATTGATTTGACCTTACTTTGGTATGCCTCAGTTATTTGATTTAGTTCTTATATCTTTTGTTGAACCTCTATAATCTGAAAGATTCTCCTCTGGATGTCATTTGGCTCCTAAATTTCTTCATGTAAGAATTTTAGGACTGGTATACCGAGTTGAGTAGGGAAGACAGCATATATCCCATAGACTATCTAAAATGGTGAGGTTCCCAAAGATATCTTGTTGTTGATCATGTTATCCCACAAGGCATACTTAAGTTTAGAGTCCCGGGATTTCTTTTTTTCAATCAACAATTTCTTTATTATCCTGATGAGAGTCTTGTTTGATGACTCGGCCATCCCATTTCCCTAAGGGTAGTAGGGTGTGGACTGTGTTAAGGAAATGTTATGTCTACCATAGAAGTGAATCATGGCCTTGGACTTGAATTCTTGGGCATTTTTTGTTATTATATTTCTATGATAGTCGAACCTGCAAAATATATTTGTCTCCAAGAAATTCATGATCACCTTGTCAGTAGAATTTCTGGTGGGCACAGCCTCGATCCATTTGGTAAAGTAGTCAGTGGCAGTGAGAATCCACTTGTGTTTCCCACTGTAGGGTGGATTTATCTCACCTATGAAATCTAATCCCCATTATTGAAAGGGACCACTGGTAGTGATAGGCTTTAGGGGTAGTGAGAGTAATTTATGTTTTCCTGCAAACTTTTGACATTCATTGCATGCCCTTACTGTGGTAAATGCATCAGAGAAAAGGGTGGGCCAGTAGTACCATGCCCTTAGGATCTTAAGGGTTGTGGATTTCCAATGTTGGTGTCCTCCACAAACTCCTTTGTGCATATATTTCATGACTTGTTTAGATTCATCTTCATCAACACATTTTAATAAGATGCTAGCAGGATCCCTCCAATACAAGTTTTGATTTAAAATGCAGAATTTTACATCTTTTAATTTGAGAGACCTAACCTTCATTTTTTTCAAATCTGGTGGGAATTCTAGATGTTGCAAAAATTAAATAACATCTTTGTACCAAGGTGGAGAAGAGTAGTTTTCAAATACCTACATGTTGTCCTTTCCAAACTGTGTCATGGGTGCATCTGATTGGGTGAAGGTTTGATGTAATTCCAGCACTTTACAGTTTG
>JASDQU010108891.1:152017-167445 GCA_032191745.1 Picea mariana
GATAAAAGGTTTATTAGGACCATGAAATGTAAGGAATGGTGAAGGGAAAAAAGGATATAAATGTGACATTTCTGAGTCCTAACAACTATGATGGTCGCTTGTGTGTTTATTTTCTTACTAATTTCCTTTATCATTTTCATCAATGGTTACAGGAACCATCTCAACTACTTCTTGCCCTTCATGTGTCATTTTGTCAATAGCCTTCTTGAACCACTCTTCGATGTAATTTTTCATAGGTGCCACATTGATTTCATGTCAGATTTTAATATTGAATAGCTCAACCTTCAAGTCACAGAGATCAATGGAAATGCCATGTAATATTTCTTCAATATCCTGATTTTTTACGAAATAATCTACTAGCCAGATATCTATGGTATTATCATCATATACAACTATGCCATATAATTTTTCAATTGATAATCCTTTAAAAATCTCAACCTACTCATCGAACTGTTGTTTTGTTAGGAACAACGAGTTGAGGATCAACTTGGGATCTTGGACCTCATTAGTGCTTCCGGCTAGGTCCACCTCTGTGATCCTTTTGAATAGCTCTTCTCTCCTTGTTATGGCTTGGTTGCATGCCTGAACGATGTTGTTCAAGTTCTTTATTTTCTCTTTCCAATAGGCATTCAACTGCTTGATCCGACTTGGAGAGGGAAGGTCCTCCTCTCTTCTCTTTATCTCTAACATGTTAGTTACTTTAATACCAAAGGGTACGAGTGCATCAAGGTAGAAACCTTCTTCATTTTTTAGATCATCCTGTAGATATTGAAGGAAGGCATGTGCCCTCGAGCCAAAAGAAATCATGCTCTTTGAAATTTCCCAAGATTATGTAATCAGTGCCATTATTTTCTTGATATTATTCTCCACGTAACTACTAGCTGATGTGAGTAAGCTTGAGGATCCTTTTATTTTGGCTGCAGGCGTGGAAGGTCCAACAATTCCCAAAGGGATGGAAAGGAGTGGAAGAGGCATCAAAGTCTCTTCAAGTTCCTTAATCCTTTCCTTTAACTTTGTATTTTCTTCTTCGAGACTGCCAATGGAATCGTCCAATGCATCACCGGTGGCTCTATGGATTATGGATACCTAGAAATGCAACATATTCTTTAGGTTAACCTTTGAACAAGATTTCCCCTTTTTATTCTTCACATCACTCTTCTCAATAATTAATTTTTTAAATTCGTTGTCAAATACAACACTCTGAAATACAAATGATTCTTCTTCATCAAATATCTCATTCTTAATAATTTCCAACAACTGGTTCTGGTGGGCCACGCCTCCTGGATGGTCAATGTTAGGAAACATATTATCAATGTTAGCTTAGAGCTCCATATCCTCGAGGGAGAATCTATTTATGTCACTTCTGAAGCGATGCTCTTCTTCCTCTTGTACAATATTCTTCCTCTTCTTACTCAGAGGAAGTTTGTGGGAGCTTTCAATTTTTCCTGGAGGGGGGTTCTTGTCTCCTCCTCCACCTGAACTATTGTTGGTTACCTTCTTAGATGGGTGGGCCGCTAGAGCACTGCTCTGAGATGTTGAAGTCTTGGGAGTAATAGTTGGGGACTAGGCACTCTTCTCACTGGGACCTTTTCCTCTCTGCTTATACAATTCATTGGTACTTAGTATCATCTCTATATCACCAGTTATTGTCTTCTTCTTCTCCTAGAACTATATGGATAAAGGAACTGCTAAAACCCATTGTTAACATATGTTCCACAAATATTCCATTAGGTTCAAACCCTCTAATCTTTTCAGCATACTTGAGATTCAAGTTGTGGAAGTGATTAGTGAATTCATCAATTTTGTTCATATTTATGAAGACAAAATCCCCAACTTTCCAAGTTAATGGTATAAATTGCTTTTTTTATTTTTCATGAAAAAAGTGCAGCCAAAAGTTATATTTCCTTGTGACTTTTGTGAAAAAAAAAATTGTTAGATATATGGCATGGAAGAAAGGAAGGATTTTCCTTAGAACCAAAAATCCTGATGACATTGTAATTATCCATTTTCTCCAAAGTCCCCTTTCTATCCAGGAATTTACTAGCTTAAGCAGATATTCTTGGGGTATCTCGTCCAAAAAAAAAACTTTTAAAAACTGAGACAAAGTCGTTGAAAACTTCATAAAAATGCAGGGAAGCTTTGTGCCTCCATAACGCTTGGTACCAAAAGGTCACAGGGTCAAATTCACAATTCACATTCTTGCATATAGACAATTTAGGAAATCAATAGAAATGTGATATCGCGAAAACCAAATAAGAGACATAAAGAATTTCTTGTCCTTTTTATATTCAGACAATTGGGAAGATATTTCAATGGAAATCAACTTCCCACAATCAAAAATTTCCTACTCCTTGATGATAAAATATAATATGTAAAGAATCATACAGGAAATGCTAGCAGTATTTTCTTGGCCCGTAACTCTGGTAAATAACCAGGAAATTTCCCGAAATGGGTTTTTGAACAAGATGACTTACATTATGGTAATATCCTCAAGGATGGTAGTGGGATTCTCCAATAATGTTTGTAAGATATCCAAGCTGTTGTCGTGTTTTTTCAAAAATTCTCTGCAATCTTCACCTTTGAAGGTGAGTGTTGGCTCTGGGAGTCTCAGCATCTTGTGGAATACTTGAGGTGAAAGAATGACGGGAGAATGGTCCTAGAGTGGAAGTATCTGTTGGCTTGGTATGTATTTCTCGGCACATTAGGAAACCAATTCCTTGCAGTGAAAATCTTCGGGAACACAACCTTCTTGCTCAATTTCGGACGTCCAAATTACTTCCTTCTAAGCAAAAGGGGATAAATAATAAGAGCATGCTCTATACCACTACACATTCTGATCCTCTCATCCAAAAATGTTCAAGGTATCTCCACAAAAAAAATTTCAAGTTGTTGTTGTCGTAAGTTTACGAGAGCATTCTTTTGATCCAGATAATCTTAGAAACGGGTGCTTGAGAGATAATATATAATATTATGTAAATCATGCTTTAATGTGGTTTAATGAGGAAGTTCCTCGAGCCCTTTGTCTATTAATGAAAATCTTTGCGGGACCTGCATAATGATTGATTAGCATTAAACCATACTAAATGTGCATTTGGAAAAACCTGAAGGTGGCAGGGATGGATAGGAGAGGAATAGGATTTGATACTTTTGTGAACCCGCCAACCCGTGAACCCGCCAACCCATGAACGGAGAAGGTCAAAAATTGGCTAAGTGTTATGAGGCGGTCAGACGGACTCAACATAGGATAAATGAGATACTTAGAAGCTCAAGGAATATGGGGGTCAAAATGTATATCGTGGATCTTTTGTTTGAAAAATGTATATCACAGAACATGGGATATGAGAGTTTGACCGTGCCAACCCGAGAACCCGCGATTATAGAAATGGATAAGTATGGGATAATGTGGCAGTCAGACGGGACTTGATATGTGAGAATGTGGATTGGATATGAGGATTCACGAGTCCGCCAACTCGAGAACTCATCGTTCTAAAAAAACGACTAAGTATAGAACTAGAAAGGGAGAATAGAAGGGAAAAAGGAAAAGGGGAAAATGGGTGAGTATAGAAGAGGGAAAAGAAGGGGAGAAAAAAAGTTGGGAAAATAGAAAAGTGGAGGGAAATTTTGGAAGAGGGAATTGATCTTAACATGTGACCAACCCATGATACCACCATTCGTGAGCTTCTCCTTCCAAGTGAAGGGGTGCATAATTAATTGCTTCTTCCTCGATCATTGGGTTAAGTTGGAGGAAGGCATCCAACTTATGCACCCATGCTCTGGTCATCCTATTGGTGGACCCATCGAAGGATGGTGTTGGTCCTAAATTATGCACCTGACTACTAAATGGAAAAGCTAGGCCACCTCAAGTTTGGAATGGTTGGTTTTATGATAATTTGATTTTGTTGGTCAGTTGGAGGATTGGTTTTACCAAGAAAAAAACATGGTTGGGTTGGAAAGATGATATGGTTGTAGGTCCTACTTGGCTGGTGGGACACAAATGATAGACAAGTGAGAAAATAGAGGGAAGAACAAAGGAAGAATAACAAACAACTCAATGAATTATCTGTTGTAAAAATTTTAATTCTTAAAATAATATTCCAAGGCATAAACAAGTATCCAAACACAATTACTCCCACAGGTTGCAATAAAAAAAATATTTACTAAAGCATTATCTATTTTACAGGTTTCATATCAGTAAAAGATGAGTTATATAATAGCTTAAAGGAAAATGAAATGTACTTTGCACACATCAAAATATGCATTAAAGATAAGAAAAAGAACACATATATATTTGAACATAAAGCACACTTTCATCAAGAGCATATTCACCAGGTAGAGAGCTTAATCCAATCATAGAACAGGTTCAACCAGTTGATATATTGATTTCCTTCCCAAAAAATCGAACCCTCCATTCATACAAAAACTGCATATTTATCAAAGTTGTAGAGGCTCTCGTCCATCTGGAACTGAAGCTTAACTCTACACTATCAGTTGGAGAACAACTTATTGACTTAAGTAAATATTGTTGGAGTATAGTAATGCATACTGCAAACTTGACTTAACAAAAAGGAAGTGGTTCATATCAAACACAGATGACCACTTATTATACCTTCATTTAAAAAGTCTTGAACTTAAACAACTAAAACTGCTACTAATGATAAAACTAAATTGATGCATATGTTAAAGTGAACTGAGCTTTGACAAAAACTGACTAGGACTGATAGAACTAGGTTCTTAATCAAGCACTTGTATCCATGTGCACTATTGGAGGCCAACTGTGAGATAAATGGATAAACAAGCATATTCTTTAGATACCCCTTCATAGCAGTGTTCTTCTTCAAATTATCTCCTTCAGAAAACAGCAAGTCTTATGGTGTTTCTTCTGGAGTATTTGATACTTCTTTTGTAGTCTAGAGTACAGTTTTTATAATTTCTGGTTGTGGTGTTGCAAGGTTTGTACTTGAAGCTTCAGTTCTTGCACTTGTTGGTTGTCATCAACCCTCTATGTTTTTATCTCAACCTACATTTTCTTCTCGTCTTGCTCTATGATAAACTTTTTGTGGTCAGCCAGTGTTCTGCTTCTTGCTCTCACATTTTATTTGTGTATTACCTCGGGCTCATTTCATTGTGTTCCTTTAATGGACCCATGTACTCCCAAAGTATCATCTTTAATCTTTGTTTTAATGTCTTGTGAACTGTGGTGAGGATCCCCTGCATGTGGTGAGGTGCCAATAGAGTCTTTCTCCAGATCAAGCCCATAATCATGTATCCCATGTTGACTGGAGTCTGTAGGATACTCTTTTTTCACAATTACAAATGGTGTTTCTGCAGTCTCACCCTCATTAGACTTTGATTTCTCCTTTTTCACTGTTATTTCCTTCAAAACATTGAATGCCATTTCTTCCATGCTGGCAAATTCAGGACTATCATCATCTTCGATCACAATTGGTTGGTTGTATTTTAATGTTGGCTTAAAAAGATCCTTGGAGTTCAGTCTCAATTGATTTGTAATTATAGTTTTCATGTTTGGCTTGCTTAGTATTTCATTTTTTTGTTCTCCCTTTCTCTTTTTGTCTTGTTTGGTTGCAGGGGATGTTTTAGGTAAGGCTTATCTAGGAACAGCCTTTCTCTTAACCACTTCATTGTTGCATGATCTAGATCCAATTTTCCCCCTCATTCTAGTCACAGGTTTATTAGGTTGTTGCTTGATGGGGGTTATATGCTCCTCCTCTGAATGGCTAGATGACAGAGACCTCTGTGGTGTTTCCGATGCAGGTGGGTGCATGTGGGCAGCATTGCCATCTTTACTCTCCTTCCACTTACTCATAGAAGACAGTAGTTGCATGCGAGGGGATTCCTCCTTAATGGAGGCATATGGCTTGTTTTCTTTCGAGGGCGTGTTTCTTGTTTTGTGGATTTTCCCCTTATTTATTGTGGGTTTGATAAGATTCATTGAGCTCCCAAGCTCTGTAGATACCCTGATATATGTCTTATATTTACTTGCATCACATTTATTCTGTGAATCGGGCACTTGTTCCTACTCTTTCAATCCCACAGATTTCAAGAAATAACCCCAAGGAATTTCAAGTTCCTCTAAAGCGAAAGAAACGAGCAATTTAACTAAGCATTGATGGTACATGATCATGTGAGCAGATTCAGGGTGGATTTGAACCCTCCTGGTCATTTTGGTTAGGATTTTAAGCAGGTAATAAGGTAAATTTATCTCTTTATCTCCACTTATATGCATAAGGAAACGAAGGTGATAATAGTGTACTGTGTTGAATCGACCCTCACCTATTATATGCCTGTGCACTGCTACTAGGGACCCCTTCCAATTTTCCTTTATCCACAACACAGGGATTCATTGGCTCTAGTCAAGGTCTTGGTGCTCGGGAACCAAGAATTTATTGTAGAGATCGGGAGGCATCCCACCTTTCTTAAACCACCTTTCCTCATAGACAGGGAGAGCGCAAGATACTCCAATGAAGTGTTTTGTAATATGAATCTAGGTATCCCCAAGCTGGGTCTGGAAGCCACTGAACGTCTACATGAACAGCATAGCTAGACCTGTGTGGTGTCATTCAAATGTGCACAGGAAGTCATAATATTCGGCCTTTATGAAAACATCCTTGATTTCAAGTATGGCATCGAATAGCTCAAGGCCTTGTGTCTTTGTCCTGTTCAACTGCCATTGCTCTTAGGGTGGAACCATGGTGTATAGAGCAGTTATGTTGTTGATGATGCAGTGAATGTGAATCTCTTCATGTTGAACTCGATACCTGCATGTTGTTAACCCTTTGTTCAACATGTAGTAGCCATGATGGAATAGTACAGTTCTCACGACCATGACTGATGTTGTATAATGATGCAACTGTGTGTAATATGGTGTGGAGGTGCTCATTTATGATGGTGCACATATGTAGGCTCCATTCAAACATTTTATGACACATTAAATTATTACATAATTCAAAAATTAGCGCGCCAACAACATTTGCAAGAATAGCTTAGTTCTTGCAATCAACCCCATTTTGCATATAAAACACTATAACACTTGCTATGAGCTCAGCCAATGATAAGCATGGTGACAAGGACTTCAGACTCAAACCATAACATGTAATTACCCTTCAAGAAAACAAAATGTGGTGCAAAAAATTAGTCAAGAGAGGTAATGATCACAAAAAACTGAGTCATTTAGTAATGGGGGACCAACTTAACCAATAGAAAAAGGTATGATTTTTTATGGAGGTATAGGTTAATGAGAGAAGATGGGTAGGGGTGTAGACTTAGGTCTCAACATTGGATAAAACTGGGGACAGCACCCCCCTGTGGGGTGTTAAGAACAGCAGATCAGGTGCCTTAGAATTCAATAACTTGCTCCCACTCCCCTTAACTTACCTATGTTTATGTCTGTCATCCATGCATATCTATCATTGTCTCTCAGCCCTGCATCTCTAAAATTCAAAACTGTAGCTACACCCCAGTGCCTTTGTTGGGCTATGGAGTCTGTATTCACACAAAAACGAACTAATCAAATGCAAATGAAAAAGAAAATCAGTCATGGTACAAGAGGGACCTTCCCTCAGTATTTCAAGCAAAATAGTGTTTCAAGAAGCGCCTGTTTGTTGGGCCTCTGAAGATATCAATATCATATAGATTGTGCAAAACAAATGTATTATTTTAGAGAATTTTAACCAACTTAAAAGGACCAAACAAAAGGTTATCAAACTTACCATACTTGGGATTTTCTTCCCTTCTGGCATCCCACCTCAAGACCAAGTCTCCTTCTTGAAAGATATCCTTCTTGATTTTCTTGTCAAAAATTGATTTGACCTTACTTTGGTATGCCTCAGTTATTTGATTTAGTGCTTCTGTCTTTTGTTGAACCTCTATAATCTGAAAGATTCTCCTCTGGATGTCATTTGGCTCCTAAATTTCTTCATGTAATAATTTTAGGACTGGTATACCGAGTTGAGTAGGGAAGACAGCATATATCCCATAGACTATCTGAAATGGTGAGGTTCCCAAAGATATCTTGTTGTTGATCATGTCAGCCCACAAGGCATACTTAAGTTTAGAGTCCCGGGATTTCTTTTTTTCAGTCAACAATTTCTTTATTATCCTGATGAGAGTCTTGTTTGATGACTTGGCCATCCCATTTCCCTGAGGGTAGTAGGGTGTGGATTGTGTTAAGGAAATGTTATGTCTACCATAGAAGTGAATCATGGCCTTGGACTTGAATTCTTGGGCATTTTTTGTTATTATATTTTATGATAGTCGAACCTGCAAAATATATTTGTCTCCAAGAAATTCATGATCACCTTGTCAATAGAATTTCTGGTGGACACAGCCTCGATCCATTTGGTAAAGTAGTCAGTGGCAGTGAGAATCCACTTGTGTTTCCCACTGGAGGGTGGATTTATCTCACCTATGAAATCTAATCCCCATTATTGAAAGGGACCACTGGTAGTGATAGGCTTTAGGGGTAGTGAGAGTAATTTATGTTTTCCTGCAAACTTTTGACATTCATTGCATGCCCTTACTGTGGTAAATACATTAGAGAAAAGGGTGGGCCAGTAGTACCATGCCCTTAGGATCTTGAGGGTTGTGGATTTCCAATGTTGGTGTTCTCCACAAACTCCTTTGTGCATATATTTCATGACTTGTTTAGATTCATCTTCATCAACACATTTTAATAAGATGCTAGCAGGATCCCTCCAATACAAGTTCTGATTTAAAATGAAGAATTTTACATCTTTTAATTTGAGAGACCTAACTTTCATTTTTTTCAAATCTGGTGGGAATTCTAGATGTTGCAAAAATTAAATAACATCTTTGTACCAAGGTGGAGAAGAGTAGTTTTCAAATACCTACATGTTGTCCTTTCCAAACTGTGTCATGGGTGCATCTGATTGGGTGAAGGTTTGATGTAATTCCAGCACTTTACAGTTTGACTCTGATAACAACTTGCCAAGACCMTGTCCCTTAATCAACCTGGTGGGTTTTATGTGTAGTTCATACTCCAATAATTTGACAATCCATTTCCCTCTCTTCCCTTCACTGTCTGGATGGACCAAGATCTCTTTCACACTGCTGCTAGGAACATAGGTTRTTATGCTAGACTGTMACACATACACCRTGAAGGCCTTCAAARCTTTGACCAACGCATAAGMTTGTTTTTCTAATATGTCATACTTYAGCTCGRCATCTCGRAGGGCTTTAYTGAAAAAGGCTATGGGWTTTTCATGCCCTTCTTCATTTTTTTGCAGCAGTACTGCARCAATGGTTTCCTCGRAAGCGAAAGAGAAGATAAAGAACTCTTTGGAATAGTCATGGTTGAACAATACAGGGGCARCAACTAAAGCTTGATTGATCCTTTGGAATGCTTATTTTTCTTCTAGTGACCACKTAATAACATCATCTTTCCTTMGCATTTTAGTGATAGGCCTTATGATTTCAGCAAAATTTGGCACAAAGCACCTTAAAAATTTATTATGCCTATAAAAGACTRAATAGACTTCTTATTTCTGGGGATTTCAATTTCYTRAATGGAATCAACTCTCTTTSGGTCTATTTTTATTCCTRRCATGGAAAARTGGGACTTCCTGGGATTCAAAGAGCCCAGACCTTCTGCATTTCCAGAAAATATGCTCAAGGTGTTGTAAATGTTCATCATCAGATTTGGAGAAAATGGTGATGTCATCCAAATATATAACCATGAATTTGTCTTTCTCCCCCACAAAGGTTATGTCCATGTCCCTCTAAAAGGTGGCCCCTTGCGTTCATCATTCTGAAGGGAATTTTGTCATACATGAATGTCCCCCATGGGGTGGTGAATGTTGTTTTTTCTTTGTCTTCTTCACACATTGTTATCTAGTTATAACCAGAGTATCCATACAGCAAGGAAATCATGTGGGCACCTACTACCCTTTGCAAAATATGTTCCATCTTGGGCAAGGGGTAGTTTTCCTTTAGAGAAAACTTGTTGAGATTTCTGAAATCAACACACAAGTGTATTTCCCCACTCTTTTTCCTGACAGGTACCAAGTTGGCCACTCAATCCGAGTACCTCAAGGGCACAATAATTCTGGCATCAAGCATTTGTTTCAACTCTTTTTCAATAATGGACATCAACATTGGATTAAATTGTCTAGTCTTTTGTCTCAATGGTTTAGAACCAGCCTTCAGAGGGATCTTGTGTTGGATGATGTCAGTGTCAAATGTCTTCAAATCCTCATACGACCATGCAAAAACATCAGAAAAAAATTTCATGAGGCTGACATACCTATTTTTATGTTCTGCAGCTAGTTCCTTGGATAGTTTGACTATTTTGGTATTTTCAGCAGTCCCAATGTTGCATTCCATTACCTCTTCTTCTTGATTTTTGATGGCAGCTTCTCTGGAGACATCATTATTGTTAAACAACCTTTCCAGTGGCACTAGACCCCTATGGATGTGATTTGTTTTAAGTTCCATAATGTTGTGGCCAACCACTTTATTAAGTAGATGAGATGTTTGTTGATTTTTTGATTCATCCTCTTCACCCTCTTGATCTATTGAGATACTAGAGAATTCTTCAATGGTCTGCAGAAACCTTTGTAGCTCCAAAACATCACTAAAGAATTATCAGTGCTTTATGTTATCTGGTATTTCTGTCCTATGTCTGACTTCCACTTGATACTTAATATTTGGACCAATGGGAGGCATGAAGGTACTAGCGGCCAAGGCCAAAGAATCTTCCTTCTGATTTTCCTCTCTAGGAATGAAGGATATGTTAAATGCTAAAAATAAGTTGTCAACCATGTCCCATACCTCGTTCATGTATTGCTTGAGCCTCTGTTGTTTATCTTGATAGATATTTTTGACTTGATTGATAATCAACTCAGAATAACCAAAAACTTCCAAACTGTCAATGGCCATGTTTTTGGCAGCCCTCAATCCCAACACTAGAGCTTCATACTCAGCTATATTGTTAGTAGTCTCAAACTCTAGATTGTAAGAGAGTGTTATTACCTCTTTTACAGGGGAAATGAGAAGTATACCAGCCCCATAACCTTACTTTGATGAAGAATCATCGAAATACATCTTCCATACCTTGTTCTATTGATCTTTCAGTGAATGATTTTTTCATTTGTTGACTAATATTTCTGGTTCGTCATCATTTAAATGGAAAACAGATGACATGATATCATCCTCAACAACATAAATTGGATGGTTTCTAGGATTATAATGATCACTGACGATATATTCCAATCCGACCTCTCTGTATAGCCTCCTATGTTCTCCTATTAAAATAGGGATGGTAGCGTATGTGAGGTCCATTTGTAATGATCCTCCAACCTTCTTGGCCCATGTCCTGGACAAGAGCATACCAAACTTGGGGGGAATGCCAGCCACGACAATGTCCATCACTACACTTTTCATGAGTAACTATGCCAAAGAAACCACTAGATATTTTATCAATCCCAAACATTTCACTTTTTTAGAGTCAAAGGAGTAAAGGTCTTGGTAGGGCTTGGTGATCTCCAGGCGTAGTTCCTCCATTACAACCTTAGGCATGACATTGTGTGAGGCACCTGAATCCATGAGATAATTATGTAGGATCTTGTCATAGACATTTAAAGATATGTAGAATGGTGGAGAGGAATCATAACCATCCTCAATGTGTGGACCCAGAGTAATGGTTGGGTTTTCATCCTGCAGATTGATTACATCAGAATTCAAACAGAAATAGGTGGTTGCAGAACCTTCATAATAGATGTTTTGAATGGCTTATTTTTCAGCAATTCTGACAAAGTCACAGGGATTTTTATTTTTCTCAACTCATTCTCTAGGCTGGAAGAGGCTTTTGATATGTCGGCTTCCTTTACTTCAGGAACATTTGGTTTATATGGGGGAGGATGGTGAGCTTTAGTCAATGTACCCTTGCTTGGATTTTGCTTGGGAGGAACTTCTGATTTCTTGTTCTGATCGGAGATGGTGGCTTTGGGATCCCCTGTTCTAGGCCTCAAATCATACTTCTTTTGGGGTTGGAATTGAATCACTCCCTCTTCCCYTACCTCAATATCAAACTCATTGACAGTTGTGCTACATCATAATCTTGATGTGTTAAGTGATAGGTATAAAATTCAGTTTCATTGAAGAGTACAGCAGTATCATCCACAACATCACTTTCTACATCCATTTCCTCAATTTGATTGTTTTGGAAACAGGGTACTAATCTTTTATTATCAACATTCCTCCTTTCTCTTTGCAGTATCTAGGGGACATCATTTGACCTCCTAAATTGGTTTGGATTTCTAGTCCCAGACCCTTGAAAAGATTTGTATGGTTGCTTAAATTCCCATTTCATCTTAGCTATTTCAGATGTCAAATCCTTTAATGTTTTGGTCATCTCATCAAGTTTAGGATCATATGTGGATGGGTTAGAGGAGGCATGGGAATCTTCCCTTTGTTTCTTCTTGTCTTTATCAGATCTAGTATTTAACCTGGTTGATTCTAGGATGTTGGACTCAACCTCAATGGTTGATTCTTGCATCGACAACAAGGTAGTGGATTTTCTCTCCCTCAACAGAAGGGATGATTTTGCATCAAATGAATTGGCATAAGTGATCTTGGTAGAGGATTTTGTTGGTTTCATCTCATCAGGGACTCTTCCATACATCTTATTGAATCTCTTGGTGAAGTCTGAAATAGACTCACCATTATTTCTCTTAAGATCCCAAAACTCAGTGATGTAATACAGATAATCTCTTCTATCTCCCCATTTCTTTATGAAATCTTCATCTAACGCATCAATATCTATAATGGAGGCTGGAGGGAAATCTCAAAACCATTTCCTTACTTCCCCATCCAGGCTCTGTACAAACAACCTCATCCACACATCTGCATAGTCAATGTTGAAGTTGTCTGCAAAGTTCTAGAAGGCTAAAAGATGCTCCTCAACTATGAAATCCCCTTCCCCGTTATACCTTGGAAAATATTTCATATAATTTGTGGCGGGGAATGCATGCAAGCCTACAGGAAAAACTAGGGGTGCATATATGGCCCCAATTATGGCATCCATCTTGTTAACAGCCATTGCTTGGGCAATTGGAATTGGAGGTTCGATTGGAGATACAAGGGTG
Source organism: Picea mariana (assembly GCA_032191745.1). Taxonomy (NCBI): domain Eukaryota; kingdom Viridiplantae; phylum Streptophyta; class Pinopsida; order Pinales; family Pinaceae; genus Picea; species Picea mariana. The sequence continues at coordinate 165,139 of JASDQU010108891.1, forward strand.
GATGTTGGACTAGATGATGAAGTAGAGGTGGGGGTTAAATTCCTCTAAGAGTCCTTGGAAATGTGATTCTCGGGGCTAGCAAGTTCAAGCTACTTGTGATAGTGGAGAAAAGTAAACTCTTTAGGTGTAGCTTTTCCCTTGAGGGATGAGGTATATCTCTGAGCTAGGGTGGATTTTCTTAGTTGTCTCTCTAGCTCAGAGACTATTGTGTCCTTCTCAGGGTTAGGATGAGCTTTAGTGGCTTTGATGTGCTCATATTTGGATCTCTTGAGTCATTTTTTGGGAGCCATTATTTCTTCTGTGAATTTTACTCAGTGGAGTTGTCGGGTGAAAGGTGGCATTCAGTAAGTACCTGATATTTTTTCACCATCAAAGGTAAGAAATGCTCATTGTCGTTCTCCCAAGGAAAATGTTCAATTTTTTCCCCAGCAACAATGCCAGAAGATGTTGGTCCTAAAGTCTACACCTAACTGCTAAAGGGAAGAGCTAGGCCACCTCAAGTTTGGAATGGTTGGTTTTATGATAATTTGATTTTGTTGGTCAATTGGAGGGTTGGTTTTACCAAGACAAAAACATGGTTGGGTTGGAAATATGATATGGTTGTAGGTCCTCCTTGGCTGGTGGCATACAAATGATAGACAAGTGAGAAAATAGAGGGATGAACGATGCAAGAACAACAAACAACTCAATGAATTATCTGTTGTAAAAAGTTTAAGTCTTAAAATAATATTTCAAGGCATAAACAAGTATCCAAACACAATTACTCCCACGGGTTACAATAAAACAAATATTTACTAAAGCATTAGTTGTTTTACGGGTTGCATATCAGTAAAAGATGAGTTATACAATAGTTGAAAGGAAAATGAAATGTACTTTGCACACATCAAAAATTGCATTCAAGATCAGAGAAAGAAGACATATAGATTTGAACATAAAGCACAATGTCATCAAGATGATATTCACTAGGTAGAGAGATTAATCCAATCATAGAACAGGTTCAACCAGTTGATATATTGATTTCCTTCCCAAAAAACTGAACCCTCCATTCATACAAAAACTACATATTTATCAAAGTTGTAGAGGCTCTCCTCCATCTGGAACTGAGGCTTAACTCTACACTATCGGTTGGAGAACAAATTATTGACTTAAGTAAATATAGTTGGAGTATAGTAATGCATACTTCAAACTTGACTTAACAAAAAGGAAGTGGTTCATATCAAACACATATGACTACTTATTATGCCTTAATTTAAAAAGCCTTGAACTTAAACAACTAAAACTGCTACTAATGATAAAACTAAATTGATGCATATGCTGAACTGAACTAAGCTTTGACAAAAACTGACTAGGGCTGATAGAACTAGGTTATGAATCAAGCACTTGTATCCATGTGCATTGTTTGAGGCCAATTGGGAGATAACTAGATAAACCAGAATCTTCTTTAGATACCCCTTCATAGCAGCGTTCTTCTTCAAATTATCTCCTTCAGAAAGCAGCAAGTCTTGTGGTGTTTCTTTTGGAGTCTTTGATACTTCTTCTGCAGTCTGGAGTACATTTTTTCCAATACATGGTTGTTGTGTTGCAAGGTCTGGACTTGAAGCTTCAATTCTTGCACTTGTTGGCTGTCATCGACCCTCTCTGTTTTGACCTCAACCTGCATTTTCTTCTTGTCTTGCTCTGGGATAGACTTGTTGTGGTCAGCTAGTATTCTGCTCCTTGTTCTCATATTATATTTGTGTATTACCTCGGGTTCCTTTCCTTGTGTTACTTTAATGGACCCCTATACTCCCAAAGTATCAGCTTTAATCTATGGTTTAATGTCTTGTGAATTGTGGTGAGGATCCCCTGCATGTGGTGAGGTGCCAATAGAGTCTTTCTCCATATCAGGGCCATAATCTTGTATCCCCTGTTGACTGGAGTCTATAGGATACTCTTTTTTCACAGTTACGAATGGTGTTTCTGCAATATCACCCTCATTAGACTTTGATTTCTCCTTTTTCACTGTTATTTCCTTCAAAACATTGACTGCCATTTCTTCCATGCTGGAAAATTTAGGATTGTCATCATCTTCGATCACAATTGGTTGGGGGTATTTTAGTGTTGGCTTAAAAAGAGCCTTGGAGTTCAGTCTCAATTGATTTGTAATTCTAGTTTTCATGTTTTTCTTGCATGGTGTTTCAATGTTTTGTTCACCCTTTCTCTTTATGTCTTGTCTAGATACAGGGGATGTCTTAGGTAAGGCTTCTGTAGGAACAGCCTTTCCCTTAACCACTTCACTGTTGTGTGATCTAGATCCAAGTTTCCCCC
>JASDQU010108891.1:167495-181742 GCA_032191745.1 Picea mariana
AGGCCACCTCAAGTTTGGAATGGTTGGTTTTATGATAATTTGATTTTGTTGGTCAATTGGAGGGTTGGTTTTACCAAGACAAAAACATGGTTGGGTTGGAAATATGATATGGTTGTAGGTCCTCCTTGGCTGGTGGCATACAAATGATAGACAAGTGAGAAAATAGAGGGATGAATGATGGAAGAACAACAAACAACTCAATGAATTATCTGTTGTAAAAAGTTTAAGTCTTAAAATAATATTTCGAGGCATAAACAAGTATCCAAACACAATTACTCCCACGGGTTGCAATAAAACAAATATTTACTAAAGCATTAGTTGTTTTACGGGTTACATATCAGTAAAAGATGAGTTATACAATAGTTGAAAGGAAAATGAAATGTACTTTGCACACATCAAAAATTACATTCAAGATTAGAGAAAGAAGACATATAGATTTGAACATAAAGCACAATGTCATCAAGATGATATTCACTAGGTAGAGAGATTAATCCAATCATAGAACAGGTTCAACCAGTTGATATATTGATTTCCTTCCCAAAAAACCGAACCCTCCATTCATACAAAAACTACATATTTATCAAAGTTGTAGAGGCTCTCCTCCATCTGGAACTGAGGCTTAACTATACACTATCAGTTGGAGAACAAATTATTGACTTAAGTAAATATCATTGGAGTATAGTAATTCATACTTAAAACTTGACTTAACAAAAAGGAAGTGGTTCATATCAAACACAGATGACCACTTATTATGCCTTAATTTAAAAAGCCTTGAACTTAAACAACTAAAACTGCTACTAATGATAAAACTAAATTGATGCATATGTTGGACTGAACTGAGCTTTGACAAAAACTGACTAGGGCTGATAGAACTAGGTTATGAATCGAGCACTTGTATCCATGCGCATTGTTTGAGGCCAATTGGGAGATAACTAGATAAACCAGAATCTTCTTTAGATACCCCTTCATAGCAATGTTCTTCTTCAAATTATCTCCTTCAGAAAGCAGCAAGTCTTGTGGTGTTTCTTTTGGAGTCTTTGATATTTCTTCTACAGTCTGGAGTACATTTTTTCCAATACATGGTTGTTGTGTTGCAAGGTCTGGACTTGAAGCTTCAATTCTTGCACTTGTTGGTTGTCATCGACCTTCTCTGTTTTGACCTCAACCTGCATTTTCTTCTTGTCTTACTCTGGGATAGACTTGTTGTGGTCAGCCAGTATTCTGCTCCTTGTTCTCATATTATATTTGTGTATTACCTTGGGTTCCTTTCCTTGTGTTACTTTAATGGACCCCTATACTCCCAAAGTATCAGCTTTAATCTATGGTTTAATGTCTTGTGAATTGTGGTGAGGATCCCCTGCATGTGGTGAGGTGCCAATAGAGTCTTTCTCCATATCAGGGACATAATCTTGTATCCACTGTTGACTGGAGTCTGTAGGATACTCTTTTTTCACAATTACGAATGGTGTTTCTGCAATCTCACCCTCATTAGACTTTGATTTCTCCTTTTTCACTGTTATTTCCTTCAAAACATTGACTGCCATTTCTTCCATGCTGGAAAATTTAGGATTGTCATCATCTTAGATCACAATTGGTTGGGGGTATTTTAGTGTTGGCTTAAAAAGAGCCTTGGAGTTCAGTCTCAATTGATTTGTAATTCTAGTTTTCATGTTTTTCTTGCTTGGTGTTTCAATGTTTTGTTCACCCTTTCTCTTTATGTCTTGTCTGGATACAGGGGATGTCTTAGGTAAGGCTTCTGTAGGAACAGCCTTTCCCTTAACCACTTCACTGTTGTGTGATCTAGATCCAAGTTTCCCTCTCATTCTAGTCATGGGTTTCTTAGGTTGTTTCTTGATGGGGATTCTCTGCTCCTCCTCCGAATGGTTGGATGACAGAGACCTCTATGGTGTTTCCAATGTAGGTGGGTGCATGTGGGCAGTGTTTCCACCTTTTATCTCCTTCCACTTACTCGTATAATGCCTTAGTTGCATGCGAGGGGATTCGTCCTTAATGGAGGTTTCTGGCTTGTTTTCTTTCGAGGGCGTGTTCCTTATTTTTGTGCCTTTCCCCTTATTTGTTGTAGGTTGGACAGGCTTCATTGACATCCCAGGATCTGGAGATACCCTAACCTTTGTCTTATATTTAATTGCATCACCTTCATTCTACGAATTGAGCACTTGTTCCTGCTCTTTCAATCCCACAGATTTCAAGAAATAACCCCAAGGCATTTCAAGTTCCTCTAAAGTAAAAGACACCAAAAATTTAATTAACCCTTGATGATACATGATCCTATGAGAAAATTCAGGGTGGATTTGAACCCTCCTAGTCATTTTGGTTAGGCTTTTAAGCAGGTAATAGGGTAAATTTAGCTCTTTATCTCCACTTAGATGCATAAGGAAACGAAGGTGATAACAGTGTACTATGTTGAATCGACCCTCATCTGTTATATGCCTCTACATTGCTACTAAGGGTCCCTTCCAATCTTCCTTTTATCCACGACACATGGATTCCTTGGCTTCAATCAGGTTCTTGGTGCTCGAGAACCAAGAATTTATTGCAGAGGTCAAGAGGCAACTTGCTTTTCTTAAACCACCTTTCCCCACAGACGAGGAGAGCGCAAGCTGCTCCAATGAAGTGTTTTGTAATATGAATCCAAGTGTCCCCAAGCTGGGTCTGTAAACCATCGAACATCTGCATGAATAGCATAGCCAGGCATGTGTGGTGTCCTTCAAATGTGCACAGAAAGTCATATCATTCTGCCTTTGTGAAAACATCGTTGATTTCATGTATGGCCTTGAATAGCTCAAGGCCTTGTGGCTCGGTTCTATTCAACTGCCATCTCTCTCGGGGAGGAACCATGGTGTACATAGTGGTTCTCTTGTTGATGATGCAGTGAATTTGAATCTCTTCATGTTGAACTCGATACCTGCGTGTTGTTAACCCTTTGTTCAACTTGTAGTAGCCATGATGGAACAATACAGTTCTCATGACCATGAATGATGTTGTATAATGATGAAACTGCATGTAATCTGGTGTGGAGGCACTCGTTTATGATCACACATGTATGCAAGCACCATTCAAATGGTTTAAACATTTAAAATGACACATTAAATTATTACATAATTCAAAAATTAGCGCGCCAAAAACATTTGCAAGAATAGCTTAGTTCTTGCAATCATCCATGTTTTTCATATGAAACACTATAACACCTTCTATGAGCTCAGCCAATGATAAGCATGATGACAAGGACTTCAGACTCAAACCATAACATGTAATTACCCTTCAAGAAAACAAAAGATGGTGCAAAAAATAGTCAAGAGAGGTAATGATCACAAAAAACTAAGTCATGTAGTAATGGGGGACCAACTTAACCAACAGAAAAAAGTTACGATTTTCGATGAAGGTATAGGGTAATGAGAGAAGAGGGGCAGGGGTGCAGACTTAGGTTTCAATAGATGGAATAGTCAATTGTCCCACCTTGCGCATGAGGTCAATTTTTTGTTGGCCCTGGGATCCTCTATTCCACTCCTTAGGTATGTACTTTTGTTTGAGGTCCCAGAAGTCATTATAGGAAAATTTCAGATGGATATCTTCATCTATCATCTCTTTCTCCCTGTATGAGGTGTTAATATCAAGTCCATGATCTGGTTTCTCCTGTGCTCCTATAGGCTTCCCTATCAAGAATTGTGGTAATAAGGACCTAGGGTTCCTTAAGTTCCCTCTCTGAGTTGGGGTATGGTTATTGCTACTATTTGTTTATATCATGTCACCCCAATGGGATCCATTGGGTCCACCTTAACTTGTACCATTCATATTCCCATGTTTTCCCACTAGTTGTGTGAGCATTTCAAGGGTCTGTTGTTGGAACCTTATTGTCTCTACCTGTCTTTGGGATGCCTCATTATGTCCCTTGACCATATATCTTAATATTTGGAGTATATTCCCTTCAAGGTTGTCTCTCATGCTTCCCTCTAGCTCTGGCTCTGTTCAGTTTTCTCATGTTTCTCTTTCTCGTGACTCTTGAGAGGTTTTTCCCCCACGCCCCTTTATCCCAGGCATCAATGTAGTCACAAGCTAGCAGAACCACTAGCTTTGATACCACTGTAATGTCCCCAATAGGCTAGGTGGGGATGTATTGTTTTTTTTGTCCTGAATCATTATTTCTTATAATGTAAAAGTGCCAAATACTCATATTAATCGGGTTGTTAAATTTTTTCAAACACTTTTCTCAAATAAGAATATTGTCAAACAACCCGCAGGGGTGTCGACTGACTAGCAAGTGTTGTGTAAGTGGAAGGAAATATGTAAAGGAGGTCTCAAGTTTGATTCTCACCCCGATTTACCCATGCCCCATGCTTCCAGGTTGTGTGGATGCACCTGGAGGTTATAGTGGTATCAGACGGAAATTGACCTCGTGTCATGTGAGGACAAGAACCACCCATGTTGTCGATTCCGCCAGTACAAAAAAAAAAAAAAAAATATTGTCAAACACATTGTATGCACCCATTACACAAGAAATAGAGAAGATAACCATGGCATATTATTATGGATGGAAACTCCCAAAAATTCTCAGCAATACAATGATATCTAATGGTTGTAATAACAATTGTAGAATACTCCTAAGCACACAAATCTAATGGCTTCCAAGCAGCTGTAAAATATACTACATGAACAATAAGAAACTTGGAATGATGCCAATATATGATGTCCAAGGATCTATGAGCCCGATATTTCTTTTTTTCTCTGTAAATGACCATTGTAACCCTCGCAACCCCGATCCGGCGAACTACTGCAACCCCAGATTCGCATAGGTCCTCGTGGGACGACTACGAGACGTCTAGTGAGGCCTCGCGGGACAACCTGTACTCAACCCGTGGGGTGTCTCCTCTCCCAGTTGTGTGAAACATGTTGACCACCTAAGTTTCAACGTCATGTACCATGAATACATGTAGCTTGTGCCATGACAAGGTTGAAGAACTATGGCTCAGCAGGGAAATTTTGCCCCCAAAACTTTTATTTCTCTCTTCTTCTCCATAGAATGTTCGCTCCCCTGCGTGGTAAATTTTGTAATGTAACATGTTAGAATGGATCAATTTTTGTAAATTTTTATTGGCCTATAACTTTATCATTAGGGAATTCCTTTCATAGAGTGTTTTTTTCCTTAGGTAATTAACTTTGTTGTTTAGCAATTTTAATTACTTAAGTTTTTCACTCAATAATCCTCCAAAGTGGTGAAAGGTGTTCTAATGATCGATCCTAGTAGGTGACTAAGGGATAGAAGTGTTTTAAATGATCATGCTAGTCATATTCTATAGTCTCGCGAAATTCCATTAGGTTTTGATAGGTATTTTTAATAATTAAAAATCTCGTTAATTGGAAATTTTTAATTAATTTTTATGTAAAATGTAAAAATTTGGTCCTTGGGGATTTTTTATAGGGGTATGAGTGATCAAATAAAATATCTTATGACCCCCTACACCCTTGGACCAAGTTTCAGGGCATTTGGGCAATTTTTTCTAGGTCAATGTCCATGAGGAGTCTAAGTCCAAAAATCGGCAAATAATTGGCTAAAGTAGAAATGTCAAATTTTGTAAAAGAGTCTAAAGTGATTCCTAATTTAGAAAGTGGTAATCCACTAAGAAAGGGGTCCCCAATTCAAATATTGAAAATTTCATGTGTGTCCCTAACAAGGGGGGTGCCCCCCCTCTTCATGATAAATTAGAAAGTGTGAGAAACCAAAGGTTAGAGAGGGGCCCACACCTTGGGCACCCCCCCTTGGAACATAGAGAGAATTTTAAAATTGAGAAAGGGGGTTCCCACCCCCTAAACACTTAGTTATCTCCCTCATGGTGCGCCCCCCTCTCTCATGGTGTCCCCCCCCCTTGGAAGTGGGCCTCCCTTGCATGGTGTGACACTTGGAGAGTATGCAAGGGGGGTCTCCTCTCCCTCTTTCCCTTAAAAGAAGCCCACCTCTCCTTATTTTGACAGGGAACTCTCATTGTAACTTCATGCTATCCAAATTTCTCCTCACTCTCTCTTGCTCTCCCACTCTATTTTTCTCTTGTAATCTTGTTGCAAATTTGCAACTATATTTTGGATAATATAAGTCAAGATTTGTAGGATCTCTTGGTGTTCTCTTGGTGTTTTTTCATGGTGTTTTTATTGAGGTAAATTTTCTGCAATTTTCTATGCATTTTCTTGCTTACATTGTTCTACTTGAAGACCCCAAGCAAAGTGTTTTGTTGGGGATAGATGTGTGATAGCTTTGTAATAGATCTTTGTGGGTTTTTCTCTTTTTGTTTGGAGAGTGTTTTGCAAACCATTGTGAGGATCTCACCTTCTTGTCTCATTGTGTAGCAAGGATTTCTAGATTTGCAGCTTACCAAGGGCTTGGAGGAGTGGATTATCAGTTTCGATACCCACTTGTCCAACCATAAAAACACCATTCTATTTTTTGATTTCATTTCCAGCTCTATTTGATTCATTTTCTAGATCTATTATTCTTTAAATCTTGTCATCCTAATCATTTCTAAATTCAGATCTTACTCAAAAATTTTATGTTTAATATACTAACAGATACTAACTTGTTCTAAGCTTGTTTTTAGCATTTTCCAACATAGATAACTTGTTTTTTTGTGTAGGTTTTCTCCAGGTTAAGGGGAGGTGTTGCCCATTTTTTCCCACAAAAATCTCAAGGAAGCATCCAAAAGTTGTGGTGCAATACCCCTTCACTCCTTTATTTCTAAAGCATTGTAAGCATCCCAAGAGAGTCTCTTGGGCTTCCATTTTTCATCTATCTTTCTACTTATGAATTTGAAAATTATTTCAACTATTTGGGTGCCCACACCTTGCATGAGAGTGACCTTGTCACCCTTGCAATACCGTGTTGGCTAGTGTAGATATTTTATTTACGATTTTTTCTTAAGTTGTTCGCCCCACTTCTCCCGTAAAGAGAAGGTTGAGTGGTTAGCCTTTACTTGTTTTATTTTCAATTATTTTTCCCACCTTGGCCACAAAATCAGTAGGCTTGTCCTCCACATTGTGCCAAAGTTGTGTGGCTAGCAAGTTGTTCCTTTCTTTCTAAGCTATTTTTATTATTCTACCCACACATTGCATGTGAGTGGATTTGCCTCCCTTGCAATATCGTGTTGGCTAGTAGTTAAAGTTTTCATTCTTTTGCAAGTAAATAAATATTTCTTCGCCATTTGCTTGTATCCCCTCCCCTTGCCACTTTGTGAATCTTGGGTGACAATAAAGGGAAAAGGATTGTGTGGCTAGTATAATTAGGCACCCAACTCTTTTATTGTTTAACCACTAAAAAGAGGTGACTATGGAGGCTACTTGGGGTTTGAAGTCGGGGACGGTTTTGTGGCACTATGTGTCCTTGTTGAGCACCCAGCATCTTGGATTTGACCTGTGGAGCTAGGGGGGAACCCTTTTGTTCTCTCGTTGAGCACCTAGCACTTCCTCTTGGTTAAAGGATAAGGAACTTAGGATAGTCACATAGTCTAAGATTCTTGCAATTCACATCTAATTACCCTAAGTCAAAGAGAGACCTTAAAATTTATTAAAAGCAACCTACTCACATTGAAAAACATTTACTTTTCAAGTCTTGCAATTTCTTTTCAAGCACTTACATTTCATTCACTTTCAGCAAGTTCTTTACATGTGAATATTTACTTGTCAAAGCATTATTTACTTGATATTTCAAGCATTATTTATTCTTTAAGAAATAATTGTCTTAATGTGTAAAGTCATTTTTATTGTTTAAATCATTGTGTAGATATTCCATACTTTATTTCAAGTTGTAGAAATATCTTAAGTGTGCATATCTCAATAAGTGAAATTTGGTAATATTCAGGTACTGGTCTATTTGTTATCTTGTAAAAGAAAGAATTTTTTTGTCATTGAAACAATTTCATTTTGCATTGTTTCCTTGTCATTGGTTGGGTCTCCTTAATCCATAAATTAATTAACTCCTAGAACTCAGATAAATCTTTCACATAGTTTAATAGGGTCTACCCCCCTTGGCTTCCCTAGGAGTGGGCCTAGACAGAAGGAGTCTAGATTGACATGGCAGTGGGTCTAGACTCAGGTTTGTGCCTCCAAAGACACACCAAGTGGGTTGGATACTTCTCCACATTTGTAGGTGTGTATTAGGCGGCAACAAAACCCTCCTGGCACCTGCAAATATGACGATCAACCTCCTCCAAAAAAATGTCGCAAACCCCCTACACAAATTGATATACCTCCAAATTCTCTCTCCAAGATGAAACCAAACACCACAACGAACTCAAATGAGGAATTCGGATGAATCATCCTCTGTCTAGCTAGGGTGGATATTGCACCACCGAAACTAAACTAAAATGGAAGGATTTTTTCAACCCCTAACGAAAACTTGGCTCAAGGAGCACATCAACAAGAGATCATAAAACATAATCCCAAAGAGAAGGGTTACCCCTCTATTTATCCTCCCTTTGGACTTCTAGATCTTTCCTCTTTTTAACCAAATCAAACCCTTACTTTATTTTCCCTCCAATTCCAATTGAATATAATTATTTATTTTATTGAATGTCACTTTTAGGATTTGTTATTCTTTTAACCCAGTGACACCAAATACACCTCCTTGCCTCCTTTCTTCTTATTGACTATAGCCTATGGGAGTCATATAGACTATTGAGTCATCCTCCGTCAATTGGAAGGGGACATTACACAAAGATCGTTCTGCCTCTTTTTTCTTCTTCTTCGTTTGCAGTGTATCCAATTGGGAGCTCAAGAAACTAAGTATATCAGTCTTGAATTCTTCTAGCATATTCTCGATCTCTATTCTTGTGAATCCACTTCCAATAGTCTTTCCATTCCTTGACAATATATCTGTTGGTCCTTTGCTTGTTTTTGAAATACCTTTGGAATATTTGCGGAAAAGTTCTGATAACATCATAATCTAACTAAGAAACATCTCCTCTTCCCATTAGGTTAAGAAGTTCATTGCAATCATCTTGGATTCCTCTTAAGAATAATACATGTTGTGTCTCGGGAGCCAAATCTCTTTGCCTTTCCCTCTGCAAATTATAGTTGAATCTTTCAACGTAATCCTCAAGGCTCTCATCTTCATGGTGTGTCATTTTGAAGACGTCCTCCCTTCTTTCTTTATATTTACAATAATGTTGGTACTTTTATAGGAATTTCTGCATCATTTGGTCCCATGTGCAGATGGTGTCCCTACCAAGGCCCATGAACCAACATAATGCAGTGTTCTTGAGTGTGGCGAGAAAAATTTTAAATTTTTGGGCATCCGATAAGTAACCATAACTTCTGCAAAGCACATCAAATTCAAAGAGGAAGGTGTCGGTATCTTATTTGGATAAACCATGAAAATTCGGCAAGGCTTAATGAGGGATATTCTTCATTTTAGTCTCTTCATTTGATCCTCTAATTGGAAATCCAAAAACAGAGGTTTCTTCTTTGACAGTCTTGTTTTCTATCTCCTTCTAAGGGTTGTCTTTTGCTTCTAAAGGTTCTTTAGGAAATATTAACTCCCCGAAGTAGTATTGTTCACTGATCAGATCTTTTGAAGGTGGAACCTCTGTGTGCATAGAACCTTGTACAATTTCAGATTCTTGATTGGAGGTCTCAAGTCTCCTTTTGGAAATGGAACTTGTTGTAGGCGAAAAATAGTTTGACTAATTGATCTCATGTCCCTCTTGAGATTGACCTGCACTGTTAGCTTTTTGGGAATTTTTCGTTGAACTAATGAATCTACCTTGTTGATCTCTAACTCTGTGCATAGAAAATATTAGAAAAACATTCTACAAATTGTTGAAAGGAAATATTATCACTCAATCTACTGAAATGAACATCCAAACAATAGAAAAATAGTAATTATACTTTTAACATATCCTCAAAAACAGCGCCAAAAATGACATACTTTTCAATTACTTCCTAATTAATTTATTAAGCAGTTGAAGAGTTGTGCATTTAATTATCAATCTAAGGTCGTATTACACTTAAGAACTATCATGCATTGTATATGCAAGTATAATGATGTGATTTCCAATTAGTTATAGTACTTTCAAATGAATATCACAAGGCAAGATACTAAAATGCTTTAGAAAGTCATTGAATTAAACTACACCAAATCCACACTTGCAAAAGTAAAAGCACACGTTGCGGGAAAGTAAATGACACACTTGCAAGAAAGTAAATCACTCTTGCAGAAAAGTAAATATTGCAGGAAAGTAAATCACACTTGCAGAAAAGTAAATCACTTTTGCGGGAAAGTAAATCTCACTTGTGGGGAATTAAATCACTCTTGCGGAAAAATAAATCACTCTTGCAGGAAAGTAAATCACACTTGCGTAAAAGTAAATCACTCTTGCAAGAAAGTAAAGGTGACTTTTTCAAGTATTAAGGTGATCTTGATTATTGTGATAGCAATGTTATGGATCATGTGCCTCGGGCTATAAGAGTCAAACCACATTGTGCTTGTAAACAAGGAAAATAAACTATCTCAATTTTCAAACCACATGATTTTTAATTAAAAAGCTAGATGCATAGTTGCAGCAGTGAGAGTTGCAGCAGCGAAAGTTGTTGCAACAAGAGTCGCAACAATACTAGTTATGATAACATGAACCACAGCATCCATAATTGCAGTAGAGGCAATTGCTATTGCAAAGTTAAATAGAGGAATTGTTGGAAATAAATGAAAAATAACGAAATGTGTTACAGCTACACTTTAACCAATCAATAGACAAGTTCCAAAATGTTTGCATATAGTGGCGGCAACATAGTTGCAACAACAAGAAAACAACAGAATTGTAGCACGATGTTTTATAGATGAATTGTTGGAAATAAATAAAAATAAGGAAATGATGTGGCAACTATTAACTCATGAATCGAGGAATGGTACCCTGCAATGTTAGCACTAAGTTACAGTTATTTATATTTACAGCAATAGAGAACACTAGAGTTACAGCAAGATGTTAATGAAGGAATTATTGGAAATAAATAAAAATATAGAAATGAAGCTAAGACTACTTCTACAAATAGAAGATACAAATAGTATTGAGCTAAGGAGGGGGGCCTACCTCCTTAGACGAGGTACTGGTCTAAGAATGCAGTAGGGATGAAATTCTTAACACACCATCAATTGAACAAGAACAAAACAGAACTTAATTAAACGGAAATGCGTAGACCAATACAAGTCTTTTTTACAAACTGTTTGTTGTTTTTCCTCCATCCCTTGGTTCAAAGAGAATGGGTGTATTTATACAAAATGACTTCTTCCTAAATCATCTCAGAAAATTGATGGGCATCCACAAAAACTGGGTTGTCTAATCTTGTTACATCGTGTTTTCCAAAAGAGGGAAAAATCAGGTGTGTGTTGCTGACTAAAATCGGCCACGGCAAGTGGTGGTTGAGTTGCCCATTCCATATTGGTGCCCAATTTTCCTTGTCGTGTTCCTGAGCAGTTGTTGGTTGAATAGTCAATCCATGGTGACAGCTATGTAGTTGATTGATGAGTTGTTGTAGAGTTGCAACAACAGTCTACAGTAAGAGTTGCAGCACAGGGAGTTACAACAACGATCTACATTGAGAGTTGCAACATTGGGAGTTGCAGTTGCAGGAGTTGCAACAACGACCAGAGTTGCAGCAACTACACTTGAATAGGAATTGAAACTCTCGTGTTGGGAAGGTAAATGTGCAGCTTTGTTCCTATAAGGCATTATTAGCACGAAAAGTGATAATCTCTTGAAAAATGCATACAAATAAGTATTGAAACGGAATATTGAGTAAGTCATTATACCTTGGCAAAAAATGCATCATTGTGGATGGAAAGTGTATTAATGTGGTAATGGAAATGGGAAAAAGGTGTGCAAAAAGTGTTAGATGGGTGCCAAAAATATGTCAGTTTGAGCACCCGTCAGTCCCATGATAGCTCTGACCAATATTTCTTCAACGCCTTCTTCTTCAAGCTATGCCTCTCCTTTTGAAGATTCCTCTTCTCTGTCACTAACATCTCTTGTGTCAATGCCTCTTATTTGGGCAACTTCCATAGCTTCTAACCGTGCCTGGAGATTTCTCATCTCTTCAATCACACATGTGTTCACAATAAGTCTTCCTCTTCAACCTACTATTTATCTTCCTTTGGCTCTAAACGCCATTTCTCAAATTTACTTAGCCTTTGTTGGCTTCCGCTATGATACCAAAATTGATTCCAACCCGGATTAGCTACAGCTCCTTTTGCCCGATTTTTATTTCAACAAGCCTGGATTCCCATCATTAGACACCTCCGTCAATTAAAAATTTTGGTCCATCAATAAAATAGGTTTCCATCAAAATTGTTTTGTTCTCATTACTCCCATTGTTGTATTTCCACGCCCAAGGTTTTTATTTATACAAACAAGAGAAAAAAATGATTCCAACTATGGAGATCAGATCATATCCTCAATCCAAACAAAAACCTCTAATTTGTTCAATAACAATTGATTTATTTCCTCGAATAGGACCGAATCCAAACAACTAACCCTAGATTATCTAAATCATTTTCTAAAATAACATATATGTTACATTACATGGAAAAACACTTTCTTCTCGAAAACACACTTGGAACTATTCTAGAACTATGACAACTTAGGAAAAATAAAACAAATTATAAGCTTCCATATCAATGAGGAAACCAGCTTCCTCTCATAAATTCCTAAGACCTTCTAAAGGTAAATTACTGAGTTGACTTTAGAAAATGCTCCTACATCAAAATGAAGCAAGATGGAGTTGCAACATGGTTGGAGTTGAACAATGATATTCACGTAAATCATAGTTATTTTTTTTACTTTTTAGATTGTATTTTCGCTTTGTCTTTCTTTTAGACTAGTTTTTAAGCAACATACCTAGCCATTAGTGGAAATATGGTTTTGGAAGATTGAATGAAAACAGTTTTTGAATGAGACATGTTTATAGGAAAAACTAAAAACATGGCTACAATGCCTACTTTATATTGTAAATTTAACTATATGAATCAATCCTAACTTTCTTAAATACAAACCCTTAAAAAAATTAAATATATTAAACACTAAAAAACATTAAAATATAAAATAAACTTTTTATTACTTAAATTACTCTAAATTAAAATAAATGTATATATTTTTTTATTATTATATTTGCAAATCAACTCATTTTGTCCATATGATGTCGTTTCATTTTGTTGATATGGTTATAGTGGTTTAAATGATTAGGTTAAAAATAATCACAACAATAAACATTTGGTATCAAGACCCCAACCCCGAACTCAAGTATACTTTCAAATGATTATAATAAAAAGGAATCTAAGTGATTATGATAAAAATGAATCTAATTGTTGTTTCTCTAATGATCATAATGTACCCCACATGAAATTATAATGAAACATGCGTTCAGATTCCTATCATGAGATTTCACAAGTTGGCAAGGAGAAACATGGAGGGAAAGAATAGTACAAGTTGGTAAGTGGAAAAAGAAAAGGAGTATAATGAACGACAAGAAAATGTTAATAAATTAAGTAATCGGTTTGTGGTTAAGGAATGAATTGGCTTGTTGTTAAGGAATGAACTATAGTATTTGTGTCTTATTTTTACAAATTTGTATATATTTATGAATTTTTTATTTTTCTTTATTTATGGTTATAAAAATATTTAGATAATAAAATTTTAGGGAATAAAATGAAACATACACAAGAATATAGCAGAGAGCACAGTAATACAATAAAAAATCAATTTCTATTAATGAATAAAATAGTCGAATATTGTAGAGCATAAATTGGATAGAATGGTGGTAGCTTATTTCTAAAGAGAGAGATGTTGACTATGCTTATATGCAAAAAGTTGATATCAAAGGCCAAAATGATGGCCTTTTAATATAAAGAAAGAACCCTAAAGGTCCAAAACCTTAAACTTGCGAGCTGAAGCACCAAACAGTGTTTTTGAAATGCCAAAATCTATTTTTGGGTGTTAGTTTCTACATCAATTTTCCAGGAGTGTAACTTTCACATGCAATCTATGTTTGGTGCACATAGTATCTTGTTGGAAATCTCTAACCGAGGACAACAATAAAAAAACATGGTCTGGGTTTGTCAATGATAAACCAAGACCCTTGCCCCTTCTCAAAAAAAAACATCGTTTAGGGCCTTAAAATGGCTCTGGAAGTTTAGGACCCAAAAAGTCCCAAAAAAATTTAACAAAACTACCAAAATGGAGAACCGTGTTGAGTCAC
>JASDQU010108892.1:3326-17288 GCA_032191745.1 Picea mariana
CTGATGCTGAATATGCTATTGCTTACTTCCTTGCACTATTTTGATTGTCCTTCAGTGTTTCTGCAAAGAGTTTAAAAGAAGCATAATTGTTTAAGCACAGTAACAACTAATTCACCCCCCCCCTCTCAGTTGTCCAACAAAGATTATTTAGTGAGTACCAGTCCTTGGTAGGGGTGATGTATGAACATCGCTTCAGTGTAGATAAAGCTCAAGATCTTCTCTTTCGACTAAATGACATAGAGACATTATTAACATTGGTTGGAATTATTCCTATGCTAGATGAAATGAATGTCCTCGTGAAAATGTCTCAAAGTCACACAATGTATATATTAGAATACACAAATGCAAGAAAATTTGCATGCCTTTCCATTGGATAATTTGTATACGATGCCAGAGTCTTTCGTAGGTCCACAATTTACAAATTGGACTATGATCATTGATATAGAAAATAATGAAAATTATTTGATGTTTGATGAAAAAGGGATACTATGTATGGAAGTGTGTGGCTATATGGTTCCTTTTCATTATATTGATAAGACAGGATGAGCCACCAAAGAGCGCCCTATGTCAAGATACCTATTCGACAATGTTGTCATTTCAGTGAGACGCAACATGATAGAAATTGCAAAGTCATTGTCATCGAAGATAAGAGAATGATTCCCTCGAGATGAATTGTTGGAGGCCATGTCTGTGGTGTACCCTGAATATTGGAACAATTTAAAATGTCAACCTACCTTAAAATGTGCCTTTGTGGAAAAATTAAATACTTTAGTGGACCACTTTTGCAAGAAGGTCGAGATACATGGAGAACAAGTTGAAGGTATTTTGGATCAATCAAAATTGTTTCAATAAGCCACATGCTTCGCTGAAACAATGTGGAATCAATTTTGCGCTTTGTGGAATCCTCTAGAGTATTGTGCAATAACAAGATTATGGACTATTTTAGGTGCTAGCCAATACTTACAGGAAAACATATCCAAATATTTCAAATTAGCGGATTTGTGTCAAACCATGATTTTGGGATCAGTGGAGGATGAGAGAATGTTTAGTGCACTATCATTTTTGAAGTCAAAGATGAGGAACAAGCTTGAAAAACATATGGATATATGTTTAAGATTATATGTAACAAAGTATGACATTTCCAATTTTCCATATGAAAGAGCACTAGCTCTTTGGCGATCATATTGTGATAGAAGGGGAGAAAACAATATAACAAGTTTCTCTAATGAACTTGATATGGAACATAATTCTTTGGAGGCTATAATGATAGTCCATCTAAAGAGGGTCTTGTTCAAAATGAAGAAAATGAGCACCAAGATGAGAACTAGGAAATTGATATACCGCAACATTTGATCTAATCCAATATATATGAGGGCCTAGGGAACACTTATTTCAATATATGTGTTCCATTGGTGTGAAAGAAATAGTGAATGGAATAAAACAGATGATGTGATTCTTGTGATACGTTTTTCCTCTATTTTTGGAGTAGGTCGGGAATTATTTATCATAACAAGATTACTATATGCCAATTTGAGGATGCATTTCAGGTAAAAATAGGTTCTATAATCTATATTTTATGTTTTTCATTGTAAAATTGGAGCCACATTTTATTGATGCAACTTATTTTAAGATTGATGATTCGATATTTAACTATTACACTGTCTCTTTCTTGTATGTGACAGGAAATGAAGTTGGAATTTGATGAAGATGGAACCTATCTCTTCACATAGATAGTGTCCTAGTATTAAAGGGTAGATACTCGATTTAACAAGAATTCCGCTAAGCAAGAATGGGCTCATTCAAGTAGATGAAATTGCATTCTTATGTTGCTAGTAATTGCCAAGCTTCCATGACATTTATGAGTGAACTCCATGTTGTTGGAATGCAAATATTAGTGCTTCTTTTCTCTTATGCATATTTAGGGGTATTTGAGCTTTGATAGTAGGATTTATTCTCAATCATTATTTCATTTACATTGTTTGGAGAAACTGGTCCAATACTTTTGTTGATAAATCTTCATTTCCATTTCTCAACAAGATTACAATATCCCAATTCTAATTATAACCTAAATACTAGAAGTAAAGATAATAATGGAATTAGAGACTTCTCTTTGAGCAATATGAGTGGAGAATTGTTTTGGTAGATGAATCAAGTGTTGTATGTAGTTTCTGTAAACCTGATAATTCATACTAAGACCTGTAGAACCTTCAAAACTTGAAACTTCTTCACTTTACCCTCCTTTTCACTCCATATTCAACATTAGGGTTTGATATAATAAAGTGATACTTTCACTGCTAAAACCAAGTGTTGAGGATTGTGAAATGTATCACTTGAGAAGTGAACACCTTGTATCTCAAAAGAATCCCTTCTCACAATGTTGCATTTTCACTTTCACCTCCCTTTTATTATTCTATTACCACAAACCCTAAAAATAGAGTAAATTTGTGATATGCATCTTTGTTTTCTTCAATTGCTCCATATCTTCAATCAAGCATCTTCCCTATGCTTCAATCATCAACTTTCACCTTTGCAAAATTAATCAAAACACTTCCCATCAATGACATAAAAATAGAACATACTGCCACTGTGATATCATATGCTAACATGTCAAAATTATTGTTCAATATGCCAAGAACCAAAATGAACAACGAGCCTGTCATAACAAAAAAGTGAGGCATTACTTAGATTATTCATTAATCAACTTCCTTCATTAGCATGCCTAGATGAAGAAGTTTCATTTTGGTGGTTTCTGATCTAGACTGCTATAGTTGCTGGGGTCTGTGCTATATGCACAAGGCTCCCAAACTATTTTGGTTGTTGGCGCCAGAGAACCATTTGTTGTGCACATTATCACATAATAAATGTATTCTGTCATTGGGGTTTGAGGATTATATTACATGCATGCAAATGGTTAATATAATTGAATTGATGAGTAGATACTCATAGGGATTGGGTCATATCACAAACATGCACTTGCATTCACAAGTGGAATTTTGTTGTGGACTTTCCAATCTTGAAGCCAGCCTTGACAAGTTCCAAGTGCATAACCATTTCTATATTGTTAGTGTAATGCAATGATTCTTGAGGATGATATACTATTGTTTTATTGATTAGTTACATGCTATGGATTATGCCTCGAAAATCCACCAAAAATTTGATTGAAACTCACTTCATTGTGATGAATCATGAAACCATGTACCAACTAACATTTACTATAGATAGTTTCCATATATATCTTGTTGCAGTCGATGGTGTTATTTTGGTCCTTATTGGATTTATCCAAATTAGGTTTGCATGCACCCACATGAAATTAGGATTGATGATTCCTGAGGATAAATGCTATTGTTTCTTGATTAGGTTGTGTTTACAGGCTATGATTTCAACCTCAACAATCCACTTAACATTAGGTAGGAATGCACTTTGATGTGAAAAAATGGTGTACTATAACTACCATAGACAATTGCTACATTATATCTTGTTGCAATGGATGTGTTATTTCACTCCTTTTCGATTTATTTAAATTAGGTTTGCACTGATGCCTTTTTCTGACTTTCCAGCTTGAGGCATTCAATTTCATATTTTTTTTTTCTTTATTTTAGCTTGCTGGTGTTTATTTGAAGATTTAGTATCTCAAATCACATTTTGTCATCCACTGAATTGATATCAAATTTGGTATGCAGTGTCTACACTCATGATCCATATTTGTATGCTTCTAGTTTTCCAAAATATGATGTTTTTATTGGTCTTTCTTAATGTTTTCAGGTTCAGTGGTAGAATAAAATCTTGAGTGCAGATCTGCAATTATTAGTTAGAAAATTTAATGCCTCCTCTCCCATAAGATCCATCTACAGATCCCTCAATGCAGAATTGATTTATTAATCAAGTATAATGTCTTTGGGTCATGCAATTAAATGCATCTTTGGATTTATTAATCAAGTATAATGTCTTTGGGTCATTTTTCTGCAAGGCTATAATATGGTCAAACATACACACGTCACACATAATTTATATGCCTTTAATGCTTATTTGTTTGGATACACATATGATGTCATATATGTTATCAATGACAACAAACTGCAGTAATACAAAGGCATCTAAATCACATATGGACATGTTTGATCTTTGACATTGCAATAAATTTTAATGTTGTCCTTGATCAGAATTATCATTGTTGTGGGCTTAGAAGCATCTTAATCAAACTATTGGCATATTATTTTTTTATGTGGATGACATCTGAATGATAACTAAGACTCTAATCCTTAATTATGATCTAATCATTGTGTTTACAGGCTATGATTTCAATCACAACAATCCACTTAGCATTAGGCAGGAATTCACTTCTATGTGACAAAATGGTGTACTATAACTATTGTTTACCATAGAAAATTTCCACATTATATCTTGTTGCAGTGGATGTGTTATTTCACTCTTTTTGGATTTATTGAAATTAGGTTTGCACTGATGCCTTTTTCTGACTTTCCAGCTTGATGCATTCAATTTCATATTTTTTTTTCTAGCCTTGTTGACAAGTTCCAAGAAAGGGTGAACTAAAAAATTCCATGCCAACAAATTCTATGAATCAAATTCTTGAAGTGATCCCTCTTAGGAAACCCTAAACAACGAGAAAAATACAAAAACCCTGGATCCACAATCCTTAGGGCAATGCCTTTAGCCATAATCTTCGGATCAGTTGTAAAGAAGATGATTAGAAACCCTGGTTCACAAAAACTTGGTGATTCCCATATGCTAAAAGAATAAGTCACTTGTATAAGAGAGAAATAACTCATGTTGATGTTACAAACAAGTCTTGAGTCTGTATTTATACTCAACCTAAGAGGTATGGTGTCCTTTCCAAGAGGATTTATGGGCTCACATAATGACCAGCTGGGTCTTAACTAGTTAGGAATATAACAAATGAGTGTTGAGCCCAACCCTAGAAACACACTAAAATGATTACAATGTGAGGGCCACTCTATGCAGGTTGATATCTATTATAGACTTGGCATTTGTAGAGGTTCTATGTCTCGGGGATGATCTCTTATTTATTGATTAGGCTTTTGAATCATAGTGGCCCTGTTCTGGAAGACTTATTACAAGGGACCATTGTTGAAGTGCTGCAAACTATATTGCAGGTCTTATTGAAGCATAAATACTTTGATTCAGTAGGTTATTCATCTAATGAACCTATTCTGGGAACAAGATATGTTTTATCCTATATTATAATATTCAGTGTTTTGTGTTCTTAAATATAAGTTCACTTATGTTTCTTTGACATTCAAGTCATTAAATTGATTGCAAGTAATGGTCTAGAGTATCTGGGGCTACTTCTTGAAGCAAAGTGCTATGCGGAGAATCTCAAGCATGTATATATTTTTCCCTATAAATCTACGAAGCTATTCTATAAAGGATTGTATAACTCAATGAGAAAATCATCAATTCTGATTGTTCTATCAATGTTATGGAAATGCTAATTATCACTTTTTTTTTGTGTCTGCTGTTAGATTCATTGAACAATTTAACATCATCACGTGTTTTGCTTTCCTGATTATTTGAAATTTCCGTGTTAAATGCCAAACCTCACCTTGAATATTGATTTCTTTCCTAAAATATGTAACATTATTTGAGAGAGTATTAATATGCTCCAAGGGTGGGAGAAATGTAATGTTGTTTTGTAGTATAGCTCCTACAATGCTTGCCATCTTTAGTGGAGCACAGAATCAATGCAAGTAGCATCGAGTTGTTCATATTTGAACTAGTGAATACCGACTTTAGAAATATTGATCCTTTCACTGGAGACTTTGGAAACTTTTGACTTCGTAAATACAAGTTTAGAGGGCCACTTCTCACAAGCAGATAAATCAAGAATTTTTTTTATTAAATTTGGAATGAAATTTTGCAGTTGTCCATGGCATTGTTTCTAATTACTTCTAGCAAAAGGCTCAAACCCCTGAAGTTGTTCACATGTGAACTTAGGTGATAACGAACTTATAACTATTAGTTTGACATTCAATTTTGTGAATGTGATTTCATTGCTATCATTAGTATGTGCGATATACACTTTGGCATTGGGCTAGTGGTATCCAATTGTTATGCAAGATTGGTATCTTGTGAAGGGATTTGCACAAGTAAAAATCCTGTGATAGCACTCCATTTGGAAACACACTTCAAGNNNGGGAAACCATAGCATAGGATTGTACCCCATATGCTTTTGTACCTATGTTATTCAAGAGCATGTGTTCATGGTATAACTATGATGGTATGCATGCATGGATGATGGAATGAATATTGATTGTCTAACCAATGATAAGGCCTGGGTAACCTTGGGTGGCTTGCCAAACTTCAAACAAGCATACACTCATAGAATAGTTCTTTAAACAATGCATACACATAATTGCTCAAAGAACTATTTCCATTATTTATCATTAGCTATTTGATGTCAATGGGAAAATTCATAAAAGAAATACAATAAAAAACAAAATGACGTTCATAAAAGTAAAACTTCATATGCATTTATAATAGAGGTAAAATTTCCTCCCAAAACACAATCAATAGCTTCAATGCAGAATATTTTGTACTCATTATTTATGCTTATTAATCATCTGAAATGTGAATATACATAATAAAGTATGTACCTGTTGGGCGGAATAAAACAGGTTTCCTAGAAACATTCGTGAAAACAAAAGTGTCATTTGTTCCCTGATGACATTTCAGAACAAACTTATGTTGTTTCTTAGTACTTACAACCATAACAAAAGGTTTAGAAATCTATGAATTTAAAGAAGATAATGATAATCACAAATACAAATCAATTTGAGAATAAGTTAATCATACTTGATAATTTGTTTTGTTAGATGGTTGTAGGGGTGCTTCTAATAAACCACCCAAAACAGTACCCTGAGCATCCCTAGCCACCTGGTAAGATATATAGGGTACAAATAAAGTTTAAACACAATCCTTTTATGATGATCAATTAAAATACATAAATATACAACTTGTATGGTAGTATTGCATGACATAGCAATTACAAATTTAGAGTCACATATTACACATGTTCAATTTGTTGAGAAGCATAACTGCTGTTGGATTGTTTTCATCATTTACTCTACTTTCTGATTGTTAGCCTAACTAATAGAGGACATGTAACAACCATGTTAGCCCTCATATTGTATGAGGAATAAAAAGTGTGATTTTCATCACACGTGGATGATCTTCATGGGTGATGCTTCTATTTTTGCTAGAGATGGTTGATCTTGGTAATGCATGGAGGCTTCATGTTGATATGAGTGGTTTGTCCTGGTACATGTTTTGTTTCTACTTATGGTTGTACTTGATGCTTGGATGGATGATAGTGACATACTCTTTGGTGTTGTGTTGGTGGTTATCTTTATGGTGTTAGTTCCTAGTTTCATGGTAGTGCTCTTTCATTATGGAGGCTTGATCAGAGAATTGCGTTGTATGGTAGAATAAACACCCTAACATTTGAAATAGTACACTCCTATTATGATACTACTTTCCCATTGTCCAAAGCACTTAGCATAGGAGGAAACACATGATTTGTCCCAGAAGTAACAATAATGTGTGCTTTTGATTCTTTCACTTGGATTAATACTTGTGTTGAAGAATCTTTGATCTGATCAAGATATCAAATATTTTTTATGATTGCTAGAGACTTTTTAGACCCATATTGCAGAGGGAAAGCAAATACAATCAAACTTTTTTCCAAGCATTTCGTTGGTCTAGAGATAGTGGCATTAATGACTAAGACTTATCTCAGGCAAGAAATCAATGCATTATTACAATATATTTGCATTCTTATATCTAGGCCAGAAATGATTTCATTTTCATGGGAAAAATTTTAAGGCAGTGTGAATGAAAAGAAGAAGACTGTTATTAAGGAAATATCACAGGTGATCTACAACATGCCTAGGAAATCAATGGTTTATTGATACTGTATAAAATACCTTTGCCCAAAAAGACTAATATGCAGCGAGATCTATGCAACAAACTATACTTCTTTGTCATGCAATTTATTCAAGGACCTAGTGAGAGAGTTTTCAACATGGACATGTAGTGCATTGAGATTGTTTTTTTAGGCATGCATTTGCAATCATAATAGACATTAGGAATATCATTTTGAGGATTGTTCCCAGCATGATCATTAAAGGCCTGTTGAGGGATATTGAAGGGCTTCCACTAAAATGGGTATCTAATGCGATAACCAATATCCTATTTTTAAGGCATTGTTTCTACAAAAGAAAAGACATGTGTGCCACTTTGACTATTTTCTAGTCTTGGGCCTATTCGAGAGATCCTCTTGATTTGATGGAACTTTGAACCCTGTTTGACCAATTCCTGTGAAATGGAATTCTACAGCCAGTTTTCAATGCACATAGTGTAATTTTCCTATTTTGCGCTGAAAACTTAGCTATATACTCTGCTTTTGCCTTTCTTGCATGCTTGATTGATTTCTGGAAGTCTTAGCAGCTGAAAAAGAGTTGGAGAAACCTTCCCTAAACATTATTTTCAGATGAGTTGTGGTTAGTTTTAGTACTTACCAAACCATCATCTAAAATAATTGCTTGAGCCTTGGATTCCCTTTTTATTTTTTCTTCCTATCCTCCATAGTTTTGTTCCTTCATAAATCTCCCAACAAGATTTTCACATTGATCTCTTGGATGAATGGCATGTCTGGAGCATGAACACTGCATTTGAATTGGCCAAGAGAATTTCTAGCTTTCAAGATTAGACTTCTTCTCTGGCTTGTTAAAGGCTCTTACCATTATTCATTGATATTTATCAACATTTGATGCTTCACCCTTAAAACTAAGCATTGAATACTTGACTAATTATGACCAACAACACAATTAATATGCTTACAATTTTGTGCCAGACTTGGTACCAAACCCAACATTGTCACTTTTGCATCCTTATCGAATGTCCATATGTGTCCAAACATCTGCAACTGCAAGAAAATATGACTTAAGGTTCATAATAATCTGATTTCTAACACTCACAACATTAGTGCTAACACTCACAACATTAGCAATAGACATCAATCACATAACTTATCTCTTTTTGGCTATCACTCTCCTTTGAATGTGCATGCATACCCCAACCATACACTTATGGATTCTTTGAAGCTACTCTCAAGGAAATGCATGACTTGTAAAGGCAAGGCAAGACATGTCAAGGCAAGGCATGGCTTGTCAAGGCAAGGCATGGCATGTCAAGGCAAGGCAAGGCATGGCATGTCAAGGCAAGGCATGTCATTTCAAGGCAAGGTATGTCAATGCAAGGCAAGGTTTGTCAATCAAGTTAGGAAATTTATTCTTTAGGTGAGGTCGTTGGAGGATCCCCTAAACTTTACAAGGTTTTATAATTTAGTGAAAGATTCATCAATATTTTACAAGATTTTATAATTCAGTGAAAGATTTGCCAATATTTTACAAGATTATATAATTGACTAAAAGATTCACCAAAAAATTATATATACATTTTATATTATTGATAAATTAGCCTTCAATTTTTCCTATGTATCATGGGGATTCACCCATTTATTATAAATATAAATTTAGTGGGGTTCTTAAAATTACCCCTGACAATATGTGGAGGGTTATTCAAGGTTTCAAGACTTTCTTCATATTTTCCTACTTTAATCTTTTTGGCCATGTTAATCCATATAGAGGTTCATGATATAAACACTCATTGTTCTAATGTTGACATAAATTCAAATCTTCACTTTGTCGATTAGAGGGCACAATAATGGCAACAATGAGAGAGTTTTGACCATATGTCAACTAATTTTTCCCTTCAAAAAAAATTCATTGATGTGCAAGGGAGAACTGTGTCTATGAGAAAACACCTATTTTATCCCCCACATATATTCAATAAGGTGTGTGGGATAAACACACCCTCAAAACAAAACAAAAAAATCACTCCAAGTGAAGTTGTTTCATAACTCCAAACCATCTGCATAGTTGGAGTTTCCTTCACAATATTTTGTCCTCAATGATATTACAAGAAAATTCAATGGGTTGACCCAGTTTTGTGTTTACATTGTCCCTATTGACCTTTGKATGGAGAAATTTTCTAGAGAGGTGAGTCAACCTGGGTATATTTTGGGATTTGTACTTCATAGATATTACCTTACCTAGGTTCCAGACTTGAGAGTGAGTTAGATTTTTGTTGATACCTACTTGATGCTTGGCATATTCATGTTTTGGATGATAACCAAACACAAGGGAAKGTTTCCATATGTTGGTAAGATACTTGAATGGTTGATTTGGATATTTTATTTCACCTAATAGCCACATCCCTTAGTTATCCAATAGGGTAGGCATAAATATGATCTTTGAGCAGTAGTTAGAATGCTTTTTTTCCTTCCATTCATGTTTTCCTTTCTTTTGTGTGTTTACTTTCATGCATTACCTAATTTTATTGATGCATTTGATTTTCCTTAGAATAATTTCTTACACGTGTTTTCMTGCTTTACATTCATGTTTATATTTGGTGATTTTTTTTTATTTGTGCCAAGTATTTTTTATTTCTAACTAGGGTGGTAGATTCACCCCAAATTTTGTTTCATTTTCCAAGTTATATGGTGTGTAGGTCACAGGTCTATAGAGATTATGGAGTTCTCATACATTCTCACACAGAGTGCATGTCCACGAGTAGGAGCCAGATGTTACCCCATGAGGGGTGACACATTTTTGGATACGCTAGCAAGGGTTTCAAGTTGTTGCTTGCATGATGTGTCATGCTCATATTCCCTAGATCTATATAGATTTCTTCTTGATATCCACCAAAAACATGATCGTGCTAGCTCAACTATGGTGTAGCTCACTTTCATGCCAACTCCTCAAATAATAGATGCATTGTTGTACTGTATGACATGGTTCATATTTGCTTCATTTGACATTCCATGTATCAATACTTATTTGGAAATAATGATGTAACTTATTATCTCATCATAAAGTGGTAAACACCTAATGATTGCCTAGTAGCATTTCATAACATTATATGGTTTTATGACTTTCCTTGTATTACCTTGGGGAACATGTTTTATGTTCGAAGCGCGTCATCTCTTGGATTAACCTATACCATTGGGTTCTTAGGATAGATATCATTATCCATATCCCAAMCATTCTAATCATTTTCCAACTCCCGAGTGTTATTCATTCCATCCATATAAAAAATTGCATCTTGGTCATGTATGATTTCTCAAAGGTCAAAAGGAAAGGTCAAATTGATAAATCCCGAGTCAATAATCCAATAAGGAAAAGAGGTGAAGAGATAAAGTCAAAATCTAAATATAAATCTTTAGCAATGCTCCCTCACTCTGAGGCCAATGCCCCTAGTCTCTAGTTTGTCTATGAATATCTAAATAAAAGGAACTTGTTTGATAAAACAAACATTAAAAAAAACAATTCTTAAAGGGGTAGTAAGAAATAATGTTAAGGATGGTAACTCAATGTTAAGCTATCTCTAGAAGGATATTATATGTAAAAATCCTAGCTAAATAAAGGTGGATTAATAAATAAATGATTGATAAGACTTGTGCATGTCTAAGACATTGAGGGTCATCACATGAACTCATTCCCCATTCCCTTCCATCATTATTAATTATTTTTTCCTATCTTTCACCTAGGTGCTTAGGAAATATGTGTTGTCTTAGGACTTGATGCATGTATAAGGGTTAATATTTTTCCCCTTGGTAAGACTTAGGAAAATATTAAAACCAACCCCCTTTTTTATGTTGTGCTAAGAGATGTCACCAAATGCTACCAATTAATTTCTTGCTAAGAGGCTAGACCTATCACTTCAAGTGTGTATTGTGCATTGGGATACATGTATTATGCCTCAAGATCCATGACATTGCATTGGGATCCATGATGCTACATTGGGATCCATGTACTCATATATGATCATATCTACATACATTGGGATCCATACCATTTTCCTTGGAATTCATGTCAATGCATTGGGATCCATGACAGTGCATCGATCCATGAGAGGGATGCCATGTCACCACACATGCCACATGGACCACTCAAATTCATTCTCCTTTAACAATTGGACGTTTCATTCACACTTATGAATTATTTATCTCTCCTTGGACCACACATGGGAGTTATTAATGCATTGGAGGAGTTGGTTACAAATTATGGAGGTGGTTATAGGTTGTTATTTGGACCTTGTGATGATGTGGCATGCTTTATTTTTATCTACTTGAGAATCACCCACCTAGAGGAGGCCACACATGCCATTTATCTTGAGTTTTTTACTTGGATGGCTCACACATGTGAGAGGTAATGTCATCTTCTTGAGTTCGTTATTCCAGACTTAGACCTTTCCATCATTTGAGGGAGTTGGTTGGAGGATCTTTGGGAGTATTTGGACAATGTTGACTCAATCATTCACCCTCTCATGGGAAAATTTCACCTTTATTGAGGAGTGCACCTAATTTATTCTCTCCCTCTAGCCCACACTTGTGGCATTTATTATTATATTTGGACCTTTATTTAGGGTCATTTGGCTCTTGGAGGATTTTGAGGGATTTGTTAGATGATTTTTTGTATTTTCCCATGGTTTTGACTGGGTTAATGGTTTTGACCTCACAGTATTGAGCTAGCACATTGTGTTGTATTGTATTTGAGGAGGCTCTTCACCTATAAATGGAAGAGTCCTCCATCATTTAAAACCATTGGATATTAATGAGAAACTTGGCTTAATATTTGTTTGAGAATCTATTTCTTTTCTTTGTTAATGTCTAGTCATTTTCAAGGTTTATATAAGCACTTTTAAAGGATTTTTTGGAATAAAAAGGCTGCTAGAAGGCCAAAGAATTAAGGGTGAAATGATCCACTTGGGAGGGTTCTCAAGGTAAGTTCTCTAACCTTACCCCTTTGATAATTGAAGTTATTGTTCATGCATTAAGGTAGGACGTCTGATGGCTCTATCGTTTTGCTTGGCCAACCTTTTAGTTCACCTTGATAGTACTAGGAAAGGTTTTTATAATGTGTTATCCTGAATCTATATTGCATTGAGCCTCATTGACTTATATTAGTTCAAATCATGCTAAATAGTCCTAAAAGAAACATCTTTATGTTGATCACAAGAGGGTTTGAAAATCATTTTTAATTTAAGTAGAAATTGATCACTTTTATGGATGCCCTAATGCATACTTTGCTTGGAATGGCTGAAATCAATACAACATAACTCAGGTTGAAAATAACTTTTATTGCAACATTTTGAAGGAGTGTTGTTATAGGTTATTATAAACTATAATTGGATTTATTGGAAGGTCCAACAACCTCATTCAAAGTGAAATAGTTTCATGTTCTTTATTGTTGTTCTCGGATTTTCTAGTATTCCTTTTTCTGCAGAGATTTATTGTTGTGCGGGGCTATTTGTAACCCTCCTCTTTTTCCAATGTTTCGAGGATTTCATTATATTCATTTCCATAGGTGTCCAAACGAATTTCAAGATAGATAAATTACCTAGTTTCAAGATTTGACATTACCTCCTATGTGTTATCCAAAACTCTATCTAGGACTGTCATAAAACTGTAGAAGTATTCCACTTTCAATGGTGATTAAAGTGTTGATGTCTTGCAATATTTTTATGACACCTTGTTTTCCACATCCCAAAGAAGCCAAAATATGTTAAGGAATTCGAAAGGACCTTGTAATTAGTCCAATCGTTGCCTCCTTTAACTATTGTATGAAGGTTTGTTAATCATATTTTGTTGTGGTGTTTGCATGTCTTTTGGCTTGGTTGGTTGACCACGATACATTTCTACCCTAACCACCCCAAAAAATCTACCCAAACAGTGCAACATTTATATTATTTTCTAGTTGAGAGGGTCGATTCATGCTACAATCATGGTTCCAAAGAATTGATCTATATTGTATGATGAGAAACAAATTAATTTCTGAGTGTTGATGAATGAATGATAAGTTT
>JASDQU010108892.1:17338-70005 GCA_032191745.1 Picea mariana
TTAATGATATAATTTTTGTGCCTTGACATATAATAATGAAATTTGCTAATCTGGTAGCATTGTATTTCTTCTAAAGTTATTACATTGAGCTCGTTGCCTTATTATCTCTTTACAATAGTGACACTTCATGTGTATTATGGCATATACTTATTGAATGGATGCAAACTTATATTGGTTATGAACTTGTTACAATGATGCTCTATTTCATTGTTACGATAACGGCCCAATTTCATGCTTAAATGTTTCATAAGTACTTGTTCATGATTCACTTCTTTCACATATGAAATTTGCTAAATGACGACTATCTTGTGAATGAATATATACTTTTTACTTAGAAAGTTTCACCTTGAACATTGTATATTGCTTGATCACTAATTATGAGTAATGGTGCATTGGTGTGTTGTGTTGAATAAAGTAAGTGTTTTCCTTCCAAGTATTCATTGAGCATTTTATTATCTTACTTTTCTTGAAGCATCAGTTTAGAGAAGTCAACCCAAGTCAAACAAATTCCTTGTCCTCACCTGTCTAGAAATGCAATGATTGAACATAGTATTAGCCCCCTAGGAAAACCCTCCTTATGTTAGAAACCATGGCCTAGAAATGTGGTGGCAAGGGAACTAAGGTGATAGTGGGCGACTTCCCTATATATTTCCTCAAGCTCTCCCTCGCAGGGTAGGAATCTCCTTTGGTGAGAGTTTAAGCGGTAACATGAGAAATTTATCTAGAAACACCTCAAGCGTGTGTTTTTAAGAAGGTATTTAATGGCACCATATTAAAATGTATAACCCATGAGTAAATATAAAACAAGAATATAAAATCATATATAAGGCCATCAGAGTTTATTTGAACAACAAAGAAATAATTTATATAGAAGGTTTGAGTATTTATTTTTCCTCACCTTTTTAGGACAAAGAAGGCTTTGAGGCCAGGGAGATGTTAAATATGTAAATCTAAGTTAGAGTATTGTTTTTTGATATAATTGTGTAATTGTTTTAAGAATATAGTTAGTTTGAACATTCGGGTCAGTCAACTGACTCAACCAACCAACCAACAACTTCACTTCGATGAAATCTTTAGTGTGCAATCATAGCCCCTTCTATAATTGGCTCAAAAATCAAATTTTTTTTTTTGCTCAATATCAAAATTTTAATTTTTTTTGCTCAAAAATAAAAATTTATTTATTTTTTAAAAAAATTGTTGTCATTGCAATTTCGATGCACCATAGAAATATTGTGACATACTTTCTATACAAATCACAAAAATTTGTATAGGAATTTTGTGGCAATATACCCTATTTCGTCTCAATTGCGACAACTCGTAAAAATCTTGTGACGCACTTGCTATACAAATCACGAAAATTGTATAGCAATTTTGTGCAAATATACCCTGTTTTCATCGCAGTTGCGATGAATTGTAAAACTATTGTGACAAACTTTCTATACAAATCATGAAAATTGTATAGCAATTTTGTCGCAATATACCTTGTGTGTGTCGCTCTTGCGACAACCGCTTTGAAAGTTGATTCGTCGTAAAAGTTTTACTTACTTTGCCTATATTGTCAAGTGTGTGATGATCTCTCCTTATTGTCGTGCTTGCAATGATAGATCTACATTGTCTCATTTGCGAAGATTTCCCGACTATTTTGCTCTTTCGATGATTGTTTTACTTAGTTGTTATGGCTACAGTATATCTTTTTTTGTTGCAATCATGACAACTTCCCTACTATTGTCTCTCTTGTGACATTAATCCAGGTTCGTCACACGTGGCACGTCACATGAAATGACGTTTGGGAGACTTAATATTCGTCACAATATCCATGACATAACGTCGCAAGAGCGTCGAAATAGCCGTCTCAAAATGACCCTAATTTGCTAGTGGATGAACCTAGGGGTTGATAAGGTCCCACATCTGCATCATCAAAAGAGCATTTGATTATTCATCAGATAAATAACACATAAAAACATTTTATATCAAAAATCATAAAAACATTATAAAATCAAAATGTTGTTCTTACCTATGTCCCCACATTAGGAACCCTCAGGAAGAACCAAGTTTGGATCACCTCAGAAGTCTAATCTGACATATGCATAGTCGTCGACCATAAGCATCTGGGTCCTCAACCAGTCAAAGAAAACATCATTATAATTAATTATAGGACCAATCACATGCCGTGCCATGAGGTCGACCCACCTATTCATTCTTGAATCCTGTGGGGAAGGTATACCCCACTCTACCTGCAAGCATAAATATGGGACCCTCTCCAGGAAGAAGGACACCAAAATTGAATAGTATCCAAATTGTTTCAATTCACCATTCCTGCACTTGGTTAATTGTTTTTTCATGCTTCTGAGAACCCCATCACACTAGTTGAAAACTTAGGGTTCCATACATTCCAGCGCATACTGGAAATAGATCTGAAGGTCTATATGGAAAGCTGCACTCCCTGCCATGCATGTGATAGTGTAGAGGATGGTCTGTAGAGGCAAGTCACAAACATCTCTGATAGCAACTTTGTTTCTATTCTTTTGAGTACTGAGCACACAATTTGCATTGATATAGTGACTCATAGGCTCACCACCTCCCCTGCTACCTGTAAGCATAACTTGGGACCCACGGTGATATAAGTCGGTCAGGAAGTAGATATCCTTGATATCTATCAAAAGAATGTGAGCACCCACACAAAATGCATGTTGGTTCACATCCCACATGTGAAATAGGTATTTGAGTAACCTCAGCTGGGCCCTCATGCCTTGGATCTTGAAGAATTTTAATAGTCCACACTGCCAGAGGGCATTTACCGTTCCCGAGTCATTCCTGAAAAAGTAGTCTTCCTCCTCATGTTCTCTCTCTCTCTCTCCCCATTCCAACATTCTTATCGTGGAAAACCTGTAATGGGACATAAAAGAGAGATTAACATATTCATCTTCTCTCTGAAATTTTTTTATTGGAAAATACATCTCAAAACACTTTTTGATTTGCGCACGTCATAGGCTTGGGCGTCCGTACAGTGCGGAGTTGTCGCAGTCTAGCCTTAACACCATCTAAAAAAACCCTGGGTCATTGTATGACACAATATAGGGTGCTTGCGATGACCTTCGTGCATAGGTACCCTTGGAAACTCAACTCAAAAAGTCATTTTTAACTAATGAAGAGAAAAAATTGATCCAGGAAAAGTTGAAAGAGATGAAAATTACCTGTTCTACGGAGACCGTTCGTCAAATGATCAACAGTGCATTCTACAATCCACATTGTAAAATTGAGGTAAATGGGGGGTTTTTGGAACAAAGTTTGGGCGAAATAACAAATGGAATAGTGAAATGAAGTTTTTACCCATTTTTATTAACTTTTTCATTTTTTTCATTTATATTTTATATTATTCTATATTACACCTAAACCCTAAAATCATAATGACATTGCAAGTGTTTGATTTTTTGCAGATGAAAAACCTAGGAGTGAAATATTGAACAAGGATACACCTTTTTGGTTTGTTTTTATACATTTTTTGGATGTACAAATCCTTTTAGAGTTTTTCAGGAAAAACTTCGAGCTTAGTTTTTGTTCTTTCTCATGCTCGTAAATCAATAAGAATGTAATCGAGTATACTTTTGTCGCTTTTTCGTATTCGTAATGGTAACGCAAAAAATGAAACTTATGGAGTATCCTTTAAGATCTTTTCATGCTCCATAAAAATGAAAAGATTTTCGAGCGACCTTGTTCTTTTCATGCTCGTAAAAGTATTTGAAGAAAACATTTGATGAGTGGTAGGTTATCACGTTTTTGGTCTCATCAGATTAACTTATGAAAAAGGAACTGTAGGTGTTCTCTTTAATTGTTTTTCAGACTCTCAAAACATGAAAAACCTCTGAGTTTTCTCTCTTTGGATTCATTAAACAAACATCAAAAGAACCATATGAGACTGAAACACTCCTTCTTAGGGTTCTTTAAACATACTCCGAGGGACTCATCCAAAGGATGAGCTTACATCAACAAGAATATGTTATCATCCTCAAGCTTGCGTAAAAATAAAGAGGTACTCACCAGAAATGGTGGGGGAAAATTGGGAAAGAAATGTGTCTTTGTATCCGTGTTAGTGGCAGTAATAGCCACTCTTGAGCATGACACCCCCCTTCGTCTTTGAATCTAGGTTGGGAAATCCGTTTGTCTCTCGTTTGACCATCCACATGTTTGTATGTTGGGTCCTCTTTGAGTCAATGCTGCCAATACCATTTTTGTGTTGTTCATATGTTCAAGAGAATTCCAGCCTTAATAATCCTCTTATTGAGTCATCCATCTATAGTTATAAATATTCTATCATGTAGGCCTTCCCCGTGTCAATTCCAAATCACTCCATGCTATGATATACCTCAAATATGTTACTCATTTTGTGTCATTGATGGGGGATACATCAAGGCCCTCCTATGATGAGTCTTTTCCTATCGAATTCAACTCATTATCTAGGAACAAGACCTAGAAATCATTCAATACCTTAGAGCCTGCATGCCTCAATGGTAGGTTTCTTTGCCTTAAAAAATGGTTCACATCATTGACCCCTGATTGGAAGATTCCATCGAGTGCTCGAATTCAACTCATTTATTCACATTCATTGGATTATACTGGGGTACCTTGGGAGTCATTGACATTAATGGTGATTTCCCTCGCACTTGTTAACGATTTTCATCATTGACCGGTAATCAAGTGGTTACTACCATGTTTGAAATTGTCACCTATAATCACATGGTCAGATTCGTACTTAGAGACGATGGAAATGAAGATCTTGGATCATATCGTTCTAGTCTAGGTTGCGACAGAGTATTCATGATTTGTATTGACAGATAGATCCACTTTATATGTCTCGTGGATATGTCCAAATTTGAGTCATTTTAGCGCATAGATCCACAGTGTGTTCTAGGTGGCTATGCCAATTTCACATTGACATGGATCCACAATGTATATTTGGTGGCCATGACTCATTTGGCATTTTGTAATCTGAGTATGGGAATGCCTACCTTGGAAAATGGTATTTTATTATGTTGATGCTTGACTGCTTGCAGGTTCTTGACTGATGTGCTCCTTGTTTCTGACACACACATTATACAAAGTATTTCAGCTGTCACGAGTTCTAGTCTCATACTTTGGGGGGCATTCTGATACACATTATTTTGGTCACCTCAATGATCCATTGACAACATGTGTTCATGTTCCCAAAAATATCATTTCTTCATGAGGATAGTGACTAACTTTATCTTCTCAAAAACCCTATTAAGGAAGGTCGTCGCAGGTTGCACCATATGCAGAGTGCAATGATCCTTGATCATCGCCCCCTGACCTAAAGATGATTTGTGACGTCTCCACAAGATTCTCTACAACTAGGGTGCAATGATGTCAAAATACTAAGAAAAGGGGAAGTTTCACGAAAGTTATAGAAGGGGATCTTGTAGAAGATGAGGTGGCATCTGTATGGTTGGGATCTTACTCGCTTCTCTGATTTGGTGGGATCATCCTAATCTATTTAACCATATATCTTTCACCTATATAAAGAGGGATCTCTCATGAAAAAGGTTAATCAAAAGGTTGATTCAAGGCTAAGAATTGGATGAGGAGTTCTACTTCAGGGCTCCATTTCAGTTCATCAAGTCATTGTGGCTCTTATTCATTCAATCTTGGAGAAAGTGTGTGTGTTGGAGAAAAGGGTCATTGGAAGGGGACCTTGCAACATCAAGGCTTTGGTTGTAATATCCACTTTCATTTTATTATGATACAGTGATATGTTTCTTTCCCATAAAACTTATCTCATTTTATTGTATGATTCTTGATCACATACATAGGTTCTCGTTGAGTATATTATTTCTTTCACTTTGGTTGGCTTTTGTTCCCTTGAATATTCAATATCACAGGAGCACCGAAGTGGAGCTAGGATGAAAACGACAAGAGGAGGTGATATTTAAATGGTATGTTTCCCATCTCTTGTTAGATAGTAAACTCAATGATTAGAGCTTAAGGAAAGCGTCATATTTTGTTTTGTTTTGTTCTAGATCTAGGTGGATCTAGGGAGATATGCTTAAGTCCGCATTTTCCGATAAGTCCCATAACAGTTAGGGGTTATAAAATATAGTTTTTAAGTGTTATTGGTGTTAAGAAATATATTTTATTAGTACTAAGGATTGTATGTGTTTGAATACTGAGGGGGGGGGGGTGAACCAGTATGAGCACATTTTACCACTTTCAATCATAATATATAAACTTCAACTTTATAAACAACATATAATTTATGATTGCATTCAATATATCATGATAATATAACCATAATAAATATCATCACATAAAATAACCACATGCACAATACACTCGAATTTATGTGGAAACCCAAATGGGAGAAAACCACAGAATGATTTCATATATATATCAAGACACATTCATAGGAAACACCAACTTTCAAATTCTCTAGCATCAACTAGAAGGAGGCACCAACCCCCTGATTTACAGGAACCAACTTGAAAGAAGCTACAACTACTTGAATTCTCTGGCACCAACCATAAGGAGACACCAACCCCTTGATTTACAGTAACTAACCTGAAGGAAGCACCAACTCCCTAAGTTTTCCAGCACCAAACGAAAGGAGGCTACAACCCCCTTTCCTTGCCCCATCTTCTCTCCCTGAAATATAAGTGTAGAAGCACTGTCACTACCACTGATACTGTCACTGCCAATCCCACCAATACATCAATAAACCTGTCACTATCACTGCCACTGTCACATCAACCTGTGACTACCACTGTCACATCAACCAACCTATCATTATTAGTGTCACATCAATCTGTGACGACCACTTTCACATCAACCAACATGTCACTAATTATCAACCAATCATTCAACCTATCACTATATCTATCATTGATATACCATAATCAACTAACTATAACAAGATCCACTCACATGGATACCAAAACCATCACCATACCATGTACATCAACCTGTACCATACCATGTAAATCAAACTATACCATATCATGCATCGAGCAAGTACCAAAACATGTACCATATCAAGCATTAACCATGTACCAAAATCCGTACCATATTACGTACAAACATCACCAAGAAGTGACTCTAAAAATATACCATATCATCATCAAGACATGTGCCTCAACCATGTTCCAAAATTCTTATCAAACCATGAACCATAACATCACCAATATGTGTCTCAACATGTACTATCATCAAGCATGTACCGTAACATCACCAATATATGCATCAAGCACATACCATATCACTCATAATATGTCTCAATCATGACATACACCATGTACCATAATATATCATCAATGATGTTCCTAAACTAAGTACCATAAGATGTGCCTCAATCATGTGATAACATCACCATGATATATACCAAACCAAATACCAAGATAGCCCATATATACTTCTAACAATGTATCATATCATCACAAAGGTGTAGCATAGCATGTACCATCATCATCAAGACATGCCTCAAGCATGTACCATAAACATAAACCTCAATAACACATTTAAAACATACCTTTGATTATGTAGCTGACTTGATACACAATATTACATACCTATAACTCTTCCACAACTTAATCAACAAGTAAATAACATATTCATCAAACTTAACCTCAATCTCACGATACTAGTTTTGGATTAGTCAAAAACCCTAACTTTCAACAAGTATAACTAAGTACCTGTAATGAACAAATGTATGAAATTTTAACCATAGATACTCTGAGATACTTCTTACATCTCCTCAAACTTTTAGGTTCTAAAACTTCTCAGAACAGACATTATAGTGAAAATAACAAACCTTCCTGAATTTTATCCTATTCTAGAGAGTGAAATTATATAGGATGCCACGAGCTCAATATTTGATATATGATTCTGAAACTCACAAAAAATATACTACAAATTTTTATGTTTCCACTGCAATTGGTCTCACATAATTTGGATCATCTATGAATAATTTATGACTATTTTACCTCGAACACATGTTTGATACTAGTTTTAGGACTAGCCAAAAGCCCTATCTTCCACAGAGTGTATCTACAAAAATACATTGAAAAAAAAAATGAAATTTCTACCAAAGGTATTGTGATATGTCTTCTCAAAAGCCTCCAATTTTCTCTATCGGATTTATTCTAGAAAAAAAATTATAGAAAAAGTGGTAATATTACCTTT
This sequence comes from Picea mariana, assembly GCA_032191745.1. Classification (NCBI taxonomy): domain Eukaryota; kingdom Viridiplantae; phylum Streptophyta; class Pinopsida; order Pinales; family Pinaceae; genus Picea; species Picea mariana. Next base: position 25,526 of record JASDQU010108892.1, read on the forward strand.
AAATAACATACCTTAGAACACATAATCACAAGACTTCACCCTCCCTTGGAATTTATCCCTTCTTTACTTCATCTTCCCTCTAAAATGAACCTCATATATCCTTGGTTACTTCATAATAATCACCATCTCACTTAGACAGATATTCAATGAAATTTTGTGTGTACAAATGAGAGATTCTTTAAGGTGTAATAATACTTTTTCATGTAACATGTTTTCTTAACTTTAGGGCTTCCTGAATTTTTTTGTTACTGTTAGTGTGTGTTTCATGTAAAATTGCATAGGATATCTAGCTAAAGCAAGTACAAACAAATCTTATCAAGAAAGGAAGAGAGATTCAATATGGAAGAATGAGAAAATATACTCACACTACTCCAATGCGTTGATGATTGATACATAGATCATGATAAATATGATACAATGAATGAGTGGAATACACTCATATATAGGGAAAAACATTCCATAATTAAGAAAATCAATCAAGAAGTTATCTTTCCTTAGGGATGCATGCATGCATAATAGTGATGGTAAAAAATAGAAATTTTAAAATAGAACTAGTCAGTTGACTCCCACTGAACTAGTGTGTTGAAAATATAAATTTCTCCAACACGCCCCTGAACATCACTATGGAGTAAAAAATGAGTCCCAACTACTAGGACATATTAGGTACTGATGTACAATGCAACTAATGAACACTGAATAAAAGTGAGGAAAGAGGGGAAACCACGTGGGAACAAACCCCCCCCACAAAAGATAATGTATCAAAAGAAGAAAATGGTAGTTTCTAGGCAACTATGTTCTACACTACAAGATGATCCCACAAAGTATGAAACTTCTGCTCACTAAAAGTATTCATTAAGATGAAGAAATCCTTATGGATCTGATGAAGTCATTTGGAAACCTCTCTAGCCTTGTACCTCTTGATCTTATGGACCCATATGCACCTGAAAATATTCCTTTCTGGTGGAAGTGGAACCAAATTCCAAGTCTAGTTCTGTAGGAGTGATTCATACTCCTTCTGCATGGCTACTTGCCATAATGGATTTCCCACAACCCTATTGTAGTTATGTGGATCAGTATATTGAACCATATGGAAATCCATGAGCATCATAGGTTTTGAAGCTGAAAATACATGAGAAGGCTCCTCATGCTGAGATCGAATCATCCTCGAATCCAATGGATTCCTTGCAAGGTTGTCTTCTTCCTGAAGTGTGGTCTGTGCCTTCTTGGGAATCTGCTAAAGCTTCGGCGTTGGCTTCTTATCTGGCTGTACTACCTGCTTATTTCCATGTACAGAATTTGAGTGTATGGAATCATCTCTAATGTCTGAAACTGATGGAAGAACAAGAGTATATGCGTGTTGTACTGGAGGTGCATGCAAAGTACTCTCCTTATGTGTAAGTAGAATAGAGGACTAGTCATCGTCAGAAAACTTAGTTAATTTATACGACCTTGACTTGTGACCCACATCACCAATTGCAATAATGGAATTGTCATGGATGTCAATTACTGAAACTGAATCTGATGTAAATTCAACCTTTTTACCTTTCCGAGTGATCTGATAAAATGAGAGCAGATTCATAGAAATTTTTGGAACATGTAAAACATTCTCAAAAATGCCATTGTGGAGTTCCACTCTCACTTCTCTTGCTACTACTATTGAAGTATCATCCCCCATGAGAATAGGGGGTCTTGAGCATGGGCTCAAGGAAGAGAAAAATCCCTCTTTCGCTGCCATATGATGGGATGCACCGGAATCTATAATCCATGAATCAGATGAAGAATTAATTGCAACCAAAGCATGATGATTACCTTTCTTAGGAGCAAGATCTTCTTTCTTCTGCTTCTTGACTCCCTTTGGAATGAAGTTTCCAAGGTTGTTCTATTGAAGTGCCTGTGTCATAAGATCGATATGTTTCTTCATACATGTGGATTCTTCATGATTCGGTTTATTGCAGTAAGTGCACTACTTTCCCTTATTCTTCTTCTTGGAATCTGAAGGTTATTTGGAACCTAAAGAATCATTAAAGGGTTTGGAATATCCCTCCTTCCCATTGTATTTAGATGACCCTTTTCCATCATGCATGATGAGTGCATGTGCTTTGGGATATTTCATGAGGCCCATGTGTATGAGTTTTGTCTTCTCTTGTGTAAGAGACTCAATGAAATGAGCCAATGTAGGCATTTTCCAATTTGTTCCAAAAAGACACCTGCCAGAATGGAAATTGGAGACATATACATCGTATTCTGGTCCTAGCTTGGTAAATATTGTTAGAATAAGTTGTTTCTCTTGTGTAGACTTATCAATACCACATTCACCCAAGCTCAATAGCAAAGATTTAAATTTAGTAAAAAAAATCTTATATATTATCAAAACTTTTAGGGTCTAAGGTATTCAACTCTACCTCAAGCATATGACCTCACATCTTATCCTACTTTCCAAAGAGTCCTTCGAAGGTGGTCCAGATCTTGTTTGGAGTCTTGCATGCGGCAACATGAAATCGTAGATCAGTGGAGGTTAACTAAAGAAGTATTCATGTGGCCTCATCCTTACGGTTTTCCCATCTCATCTTCTCAATTGCTGATGTAGGTTCTGTTTTTGTCGCCATCGGCAAATTATACAGTCCTTTCCTTCTGAGTTGGAATTTTTTCTTGAGCTTCCAATCAAAATAATTGTATGGTGTGAGGATTGCCACCAAATTTGACTATATAATATATCTCCTATCCATCTCTCCCACTATTTCTAAGAACCCCTAAAAATTTACTCTCAATCTGTAAGTGAAAAATTAAGAAATCACGACAGAAAGGACACTTTAAGTGAAAATTTGTATCAGTTTCAAGAGATGATCTTCCGACTTACTTTCCAAGAAAACGGTGAGAAATCTCACTAAGTGTTTGAAAACCCACTTTCATAATGGGTCTATTTACTTCTCACACAGACCGTTTCCTCAAAAAACTTAATATTTTGGGAGCAATCACTACTAAAAGTTATAAACATGGATTCGTATCAGTTTCAGGAGGCTATCTTGCATCTTACTTTCTGAGAAAATGATGAATAATATTTCCAAATGGTTGAAAACCCACTTCCAAAATGGGTCAGTTTACTTTCAAGGAGAGTCGTTTCCTCCAAAACGTAATAGTTTGGGAGGAATAACTGTTGAAAGGTACGACCATGGATTTAGCTTACCGAAACTCTGATTTTCCTTATTCTTTGGCTTGTCTGGCTTCATCCAAACAACATAGCTCTGATATCATGTCATTGTTTCATGTAAACCTGCACAAGAAATCTAGCTAAAGAAATTGCAAACAAAGCTTATCAAGAAAGGAATAAATATTCAATATGGAAGAATGAGAAAATATATTCTAACTACTCCAATGAGCTGATGATTGATACATAGATCATGATCAATATGATACAGTGAATGAGTGGAATACACTCATATATAGGGAAAAACATTCCATAATTAAGAAAACAATCAAGCAGTTAGCTTTCCTTAGGAATGCATGCATGCATAATAGTGATGGTTAAAAATAGAAAGTCTAAAATAGAACTAGTCAGTTAACTCCCATTGAACTAGTGTGTCAAAAATAGAAATTTCTCCAACAGTTACAACCACTTTACCCTTTCATTAATGACTTGCAACCAATTAGGGGCTTCTTAACCTATCTTTGGGGCTTCCAAATTCATGACCTCATAACTCCTCAACCGTGAGGAACCAGGTGGCATACGACCTACCGTTGGAAATGACACGATAAGGACTATCCATATATGAGTGCGTTATCTGCATTTATATTTTCCTTCATGTCATTATTCCTCAAACAACTTCTGGATTCATGACCACACCTATGGGTTTCTTGTATACTTCTTTAAAGTTTCTTCCCGTAGGGCCATGCTTATAGCTACGCAATAATAGGACCCCTTTGGAGACTTATCCAAATACACCCATCACATATGTTGACATCAATTGCAACCACTACTTATTGACATCAATGAAAACCAATTTTCCAACAAAATCAATGAAAACCAACTATCCAACAAAATCAATGAAAACCAACTGTCCAACAATATGGGTCAAGGGTTAGATGCTAGTTATTATATATTTGTAGGTGTATGTAATGGAAATATTAACTATAAAGAATATGTATTTTAGGGGTTATGGGTTGTAAGTGTTCTTATAGGGGCAATGGTTTATAGAATTTAGTCAAGGGACATTATGTGTGTTTAACATTTTAGGGATTAGAAGGGTTAATCCTAATTGATATAACCGCTATAATTTTTATCAACATTATCCCATATAACTTGTCACATATAACCCCTATAACATTTAAACCTTGTAAAATTGATATGAATTATAAGGGATATGGATTTTATGGGGTATATTTTATAAGTTTTGGGGGTTATGGGTATTCAATGTTAAAGGGGAAAGGGTTTATAGGACTCAATTAAGGTGTTGGCACCAGGCCAAAGTGGAAATAAGGATGATCGTGGGAAAGAAAGCGTGCAAAAATAGAAGTAACAGCTGGAAGGTAACACAACACGCGTGCATGCAAGAAAGAGTGCACAAGGAAAGCGACAATTGGAGGAAGAACAACATGCGTGCATGGGAGGAAGACCTAACATCGGTAGGGTTACGGTTTTCGTAATATATTGTAAATGGATGAAGAGACAGATATATATAAATAGAGATACACATGTATCATATGGAGATTGATTTTCTTTTGTATTAGTTCAGTTGTTGTAATGTTCTATCATAGCTATGTACGAGTTGATGCGTTATGTAATGCTAATAGGAACCAATTTTGTAATTAGTTGAGCTAAGAATAGAGGAGAAAAGGAAGATCTGAGGATTAGATCGCAGGCTGTGGAGCCTAGTGCGATCTAGTTCACCTCATACAGATCTTACCCATCTGAGGGAATTATAAGCACGGGATGCTGGAGATGCAGAACTACCATAATAAAAGAGCCAAGAGCCAAAGCTATGTGGACGTAGCCCAAGAGGGGGTGAACCATGGTAATATCTATCGAATGTGATGAATGCATGTATATCTTTGTTTTCTTTTAGCAGTTAATTAATATGCTTAATGAATGAGTTAATACATTGTTATGGAATACGATTATGTTGTTCGGGAAATAAACTGTGAAAGATAGATGCACACCTATGAGTAATAGTATATTGCAATCATGATTCATAGTATATGGATCGTATTAATAAACCCCTATCTCATACTCAATCCCAGGCTGTAAACACCTGAGTCTTACAACCACCCATTTAAAGCTATCTTGGGTGAGACTACACAGTGCACTCTGTGTACTGTGTTGCCTTTTGGTTTACCAGGAGGGCCGATAGTTTTAGAGGCTTTGTTGGAAACCTGAAAGACATGAACCCTAGGTCAATAACTTAGATGGTAGAGGAGAATAGAAATCCAACAAATGGTTCTGTTGATGTGTTAGAAGGAACAAGAGAGGATTGAGTAGATGAGATAGATTGAATGAGAAAAGAATGAGCAAAACAAGAAGACCAATGAGCCATTAGAAGGGGATGTTGAGACCTTGGAACTCCACAAAAGAAGAAATCAAAGGTTGGCTGAGAACCAAAGAGCTAGAGTTTGCATAGTAAGACAATAGAAACCCTAGAATCACACCTCACAAATATCTGGATAAATACATGTTTACTGGTCTACACGAATTCTTTTTTTGTGATTTTCTGCATCTACTACAGGAGCAGATACTAAGGTTTAAGGATACCATGCGACGAACCAGATTCGATAGCTAGATTGGACTCAGGTACAGATTGAGCAGTTATAGCAGGTGAGCAACAAATTCACCCGCACAGTAGACTTTTGGCTTGACAGTATTGTGGTAGGTTTCATCAACGAATTTGCAGTTGACATAACAAAGTCATACAGTGCGGAAGAACAAGAATTTCTACATGGACCTCGAAGAGGGTACATTCAATCCTTGTATATTTCTATTAAGATTTTGCTATATAACAAAGGTGTAATGACGATGGAATCAAACAACTAAACTTCCCTGTGTGCATGGGGGAAGGGGGGGAAACACTGACAGAGAGAGGATAGATGGAAGGAGGTGAGGATAAAGGCAAGAAGGAGGAGGAACCCTTGGAGCCGATCATGATGGATGACAACCAGCCCTAGTGGATCTTGGCGTCATCAGGAACGACGCGTAGTGGAGTACCCTACCAATATAAGGTGAATACCAAGAAAAGATTCATAGCCGCAAGGGAAGGCTTGGAGAGAATGAGAAAGAGGTAGAGGATCTCCAGGCTATGGAGAATATTGAGGAAATCCTCCACGCAACATATAAGAGGAAGACAAGAGGTCCAAGAATGGGAGGAGAAGGAAACCATCCTATCCATATTAATGTCATTGTGGAACCCATAAACCCATGTGTGACTAATACACCAAAGAGAAAACCATCATTTAGACAACTGAAGTTTGGAGGAAGTTAGACAACAAGAAGTACATCTACCCTAGGAGCAACAATTGGAGGAGCCAGTTCAGGCAGCACTAGTCAAGTATCTACATCGCGTGGAGGAGGAAGTAGTTCAATATTCAAAATGGCAGGACATGATCCCACTATCAGATTACCATAATTTTGAGGAGAAGAAGTAGAATACCCTAAGAAGCATTTGTTTATTTGTGTAAAGATCTGTGAGGAAAAATAGATCATTGATGAAGATACCAAACTCGCGCAACTAGCGATTACTCTAAGAGACCGCGCACTAGACTGGTACATGAGTCTAGACACAAAAAATGCCCCTGGGATGAAGAGGACACTGGCAGACATTAAGAAGCTACTGATAAATGAGTTCCAGAAGATGAGCTTAGAGGATTAGTACATGAAGGAGATGATCAAGATAAGATAGAAACCAGTAGAATCTGTATGGGAGATTGACTAGAGATTCAAGCGACTAAACGAAAAACTAAAATAATTTATGACCAAGATGCAACATCGGAAACTGTTTGTCAACTCACTACTCCCACACTTAAAATATCCTTTACAACAACATAAATTTCAGACACAGGCAGCCTTGCAACTAGAAGAGAACTAGTACCAACAAATGGACCCAATTATTGAGGAATTAAAGGAGGATTTGAAGAATCTAACATTTCAGTTGAACTAGAATAAGAACAAGGGAAAACGAGAAGCCGTTTGGTGCACCACATGCAGGACGTAAGGACACCACAAGAACAAATGCCTAAAATTCGTGCAGTATATGGAAATAGGTATGCCAAATCTGCTACCACAGGGAGGATAATGGTGAAAAATATGAAAGAAACTGGGTCATGACCCTTATCACTACACAATGATGCAGAAATACTAGACAGTTCCAAAGAATTCATATTGCACCTTTTGTAAGTCAGTAGGCAATGAGGACAGATATTGCATAACTATGGAGCTGATGCGGGAAAGAACATCAGATGCATATAGTGTACAGGCCAAAATGATGACTAGGAAAGCAACGCCATAGTTCAATCAAGCCCCAACAACATAAAATACTACACAACAGTAGTATAATACTATGCAAAAACAATACAATACTGTGCAACAACTATACAATAACGTCCAGCCATAGTATAGCCTGACACAGCCCTAGTACAATACCACATAGTACAATCAGGGACAACAATATAACACACTGAGAGGTGAAAGAGTAGGCTACCAAAAAGGAGGATGATCCAGAGGAGGTTTCAGACATCGTAGAGGACCTATCACATGTCACAATTGTCAGCAACTGGGACATTATGCACGGGAATGTCCACTTCCACCAACAACTTGTATGTATTGTCACGCATCGGACTACGATATAGAGGAATGTTCAACACTACTAGTAAATATTCAGGAAAAGAGGAACCAGAACAATCTGAATGTCCAGTGGATTTCAGCCGAAGCTAGGGATGACAGACGAAACATCAATAAGTCACTTGTGGAGGAACGAAAACAGGAAATGCCGCAGTTCGACAGGAACCAACACATAACCAATGGGTAAACAAGAACAATGAACCATGAAAGCAGTTCGATGCGCCCAAAGAAAATGACACCTTTAGGGAATCCATACAAGAATTTTAGAAGGAGGACACAACATTGACTTCAACTATGAAACCATGTAAGTAAGCCCCAGAATATGAGATGCCTCCATCATTGGATCATACCAACGGAATGAAGCCCAAGGGACAAGTAAGTACAATCAAAGGATTTTTGCAATCATGCATGAAAGTATTGAGTGATCCTTCATATGTGGAAATATTGCAAAACATACTAGAGAAATGTAGTAGTGAGACAAAAGAAAAACTAGAACCCGAAAATGTCAATCACCTACACACCAGAAGAAGAACAAGTAGAGAATTTAGACTAAATGCTAACATTTGGGATTTCAACATGGGAGACATTATACTATACCTAGGATCTGAAGTGAATGTGATACCCAAGAAGACCTGACAATGTATGGGAGAGCCAACACTGGGATACTCAAATTTATAATTAAAACTAGCAAACTAGCATAGAGTCCTACCAATAGGTCGATTGAAAGGAGTGATAGTAGATCTTGATGGGGTATGCACTAAAGAAGATTTTGAAGTCATTTAAATAGTGGACGACACAACACCTTACCAGACATTGCTTGGTCTAGATTGGGTGTTTGAAAACAAGACCATAATTAATTTGAAAGCCAGGAAAATGACATTTGAATTTGGAGAATACAGGGTCATAGCACCACTAGATCCATCAGAAGGGGAGAGGTTCATAGAACCCACTTGCCTAGACTTAGATGAGATCGACCAGTTGTACAGAAAAAATGCATGCAATGAGGATTATGTAAACCCAACTAGAGATGGGGTACTCATTTGGTGGAGCATTACTTCATGCACAACAAAATCAGACACTGAGTTAGATAACTGGCAGCAGAGACTACTCGAAGTATCCACGCAAAGATGTGCAACAATAGACTGCGTAGTAAGATGCATAGGAACATAAATCAAAGAACCACCCAGTTTCCATGAACTAAATGATTTGGAAACATTCTTGACACAATACAAAGACGAAGTATTAGAAAACCAATGACTGTTAGCACTTGACTTAGAAATAAAGGCCACACCCACAAGATGGTGGGGCGCACATAAAGAGACCATTACAGACTGGTATTAATGTAATAGACTACTGTGCATAAGGTTTGGCGCAGAACAAGAATACAACAAACAGATGAAATACCAAGGACAAGAGGCACCAACGGAGCACATGGCGAAGTGAAAAACACTATGGAAAATGACATCACCAGAGGAATGGCCTCATCACTTCATACATACTTTAGAGGGCATACCAACAAACTAGTATACAGACTAGGAATTGCACAAAGGAACTACAACATGGAGGACATTTCCACAAAACTTCACAATCGCTTTCTCATTCGAGCATGAGAACCCCAACATAGACGCAACTCTCAAATGAATCAGAGGAGGAATATTCATCAAAGAACCAGAAATAGAATTTATCATAGAAGAGCAACAACAGAATAAATAGACAATCAATGAACTACTGTCATGTTATCATGTATAGGAGGAAGCACCAGATGAATATGACCCATGTGACATTCAGATTTAAGAAGTAGAAGGTGAAAGAGATGTGGAAGGACCACCCATAGAATCATAATTCATTTCCGCACCAATCAAGGTAAAGAAAGTTAACATCAGGACAACTAAGAAGCCCAAAATGGCCAACATTGGAGACTACTAGGATGAGCAAATAGTAGAAAGCATCAAAGAATTTTTGCGTGAATATAACAACCATTTTCCCACAATATTTTTATAGATGATGGGTATAGCCAGAGAACTGTGAGAGATGAATATACCACTCACACCTGAAGAGACACCTATTAGACAATGACCCTATAGAATGAACCCCATATATAAACAAAAGTTAAAGATGAAATCGATCAGATGCTCGAAGCTGACATCATTGAACCAGTTGACAAATTAGAATGGATAAGCCTGATGGTAGTATAGGACAAGAAACAAGGAAGAGGGATCAAGATATGTTTCAACTTGAGTAAGTTGAATGATCCATGCCTACATGACACATTCCCTACACCATTCACAGATGAAGTGTTATAGAATGTGGGGGGACATGAAGCTTACACATTCAATGATGGATTCTCAGGTTACCATCAAATTAAGATAGCACATGAGGACAGACACAAGACCACATTTGCAAAAAAATGGGGCTCTTATCAATACATAGTCATGCCGTTTGGACTGAAGAATGCACCCGCAATATTCTCCAGAGTGGTCATCACAACATTTAAGGAATTCATCCATCAATTCCTTGAAGTATACCTGGATGACTGGACAGTTTATAGTCTGTTGAAAAACCATGTGGAAGTGCTATGACTGATGTTAGAGAGATGTAGACAATGCCAAATATCACTGAACATAAATAAATGCATATTTGGAACACTGTTTGGGATGCTATTGGGCCATATAGTATGCAAACAAGGCTTGTTAGTGGATCCAGCCAATATCGCCGTCATTCTTAACTTACCAGCACCAAAAATAGTCTGAAAGCTAAGAACAACCTTAGGGCACACATGATACTATAGGATGTTCATCAAAGGGTATGCGTAGATCACAACACCAATGGAGAAATTGTTAAGGAAGGATACAAAGTATCATTGGAATGATGAGTGTCAACATGGTCTAGATTCCCTGAAGGAAAATATGGTTACCGCATCGATATTAGTATTTCCAGACTGACAAAAGACATTCCATGTGCATGTAGATGCATCAACGATAACACTGGGAGCTATCTTAGCGCAACTAGGAGCAGGAGACCTGGATCACCCGATAGCGTTCGCAAGTAGAAAGTTATCAGACTCAGAACATAATTATAAAACGACAGAAAGAGAAGGCCTAACCATGGTCTATCCACTACAGAAGTTTAGACATTACCTAATGGGAAAACACTTTAATATGTTTACAGATCACTCAACCCTAAAATACCTAGTCAACAAGCTAGTGTTGGGGGGGAGAATCTATCGATGGTTACTGCTATTTCAAGAATTTGATTTTGAAGTAATAGTTAAACCAGGAAAACTGAATGCAGGCCCTGACCACCCATCCAAGGTCACAAATCGAGAAGAACCTATGAATTTAGAAAACAACTTTTCGGATGCATATTTATTCTCAGTACATATTGCTGATGACTAATTCACAAATATCATCCATTACTTGAGCACAGGTATTGCGCCGCAAGAATATACCACGGTGCAGAATAAGAACCTGGTAGTTCATGCAACCGACTATCAATTGATCGCAGGACACCTATACAAGATGGGCACAGACAACATCTTGTGAAGGTATGTATTAGATCATGAACAACCAAGAATTTTAGCAGAATCCCACAAGGGAATCATAGGAGGGAATTATGTAGGAGAATCTACCATGCATAAGGTACTATGCATAGGACTATGGTGGCCAATGAGTCACAAGGACTCGAAAGAGTACTGTCAAGTATGTGACATATGTCAAAGGGTAGGAAAACCCCAGAGAAGGGATGAGATTCCACTATAACCACAAGTAACATTACAGGAATTTGATAAATGGGCAATCAACTTTGTGGGACCAATTAACCCACCAACCAAAAGAACAGGGGTAAGATACATTATAATCGTGATGGAATACCTAACCAGATGGGTGGAAGCCGCACCGGTAAAATATTGTAGTGCAGAGACAACCGTACACTTCTTGTTTGAACAAGTCATCACTAGAATTGGGTGCCCAAGAGTTTTGATGAGAGACCAAGGCACACACTGCATAAGAAACACCATTTGTGTGTTGACTGAAGAGTTTGAAGTTCATCACCAGAAACGCACATCATATCACCCATAGGAAAATGGCACAATACAAGCCTTCAACAAAATTCTGGAGAATGCACTGATAAAGATCTGTAACATCAACAGAGATGACTGGGACCTCAAAGTACTACCAGTATTATGGGCGTATAGGACGACATGCAAAAAGTTGACAGGGCACACACCATTCAAGCTAGTATATGGCCAAGAAGCAGTGGTGCCATTTGAATTTTTAGTACCCATCTTACGCATAGAAACTATCACACAGATGAAAGAACGAGGCACAGTACAGGAAAGATTGAATCATTTATTGTCAATGGAGGAAGATTGAATCCTGGCAGGATTCCATCAACAAGTGTAGAAATCAAGAGACAAATCTTGGCATGATTTCCACATCAAGAAGAAAACGTCTAAGGAAGGAGATCTAGTATTTCTCTACGAGAACAAGTCATTTCAACACCCGGGGAAGCCCATAATGCATTGGTTAGGAACATACGAGGTAAAATTTGTCACCGACAGAGGATATGTACTTTTAAGAGATTTAGTAGGCACGTACCTCAGAGGAATGATCAATGGGGGCCAACTGAAGCTGTACAAGGACAGTCGACCACCCACCGCACAGTAAAACAAAAGAAGAAAGAAACAAAAATAAAAAAGAGAACAAAAAGGAAGCAAGACTAAAAAGCGTGTAGCACACCAGAGATAGAAAGGCCACAGGATGTTGGAAACACAAATTTGGCAAAGGCACGAACAACGATTACATATAGAGGAAAAATAAGGGGGAAACAAAAAGTCGGCAAAAGCAGTATGACAGGACAACACTAAGTGGAATTAAATCATGGCAAGGATCGATGGGACATCACATTAAACATGCCAACAGGAGATGGAAAAGAAAATGTAATAGAAAGTATGAAACCATCGCAGATGCATTGAACCCACAATTATGATGCATTAAACACATAATGGAGGAAGAATCCTTGACAAGCTTTGTGACAAACCCATACAACACGTGATCACGGAAGCAACTGGTCTAGTCACGAAAGGAAAACAGAGAGAGAGTAATAGCAACCAAAATGAACAGAGTGAGACCACATAACTCCCAAAAGTTATTTGAACTTAGAAAACATTCAACAGTCACCACTACGACACCACCAAAGCCAGTATAACCAGGGTATGTAATTTTCTGTACAGGACCACAGCTAGCGGGAGAAAGATACCTATTACTGAGATCTAGGCTACAAGCCAGGCATAAGAGGGAGAACGAAATCATATTAGAAGCATACCTATGGGATATACAAGAAGATATCAATCGATCATGGAGAATAACACCAGAGGCTATCGCACAATATGCGGACATTGCCAATTTTCGGGCCACAAGATAGACAATGTGGATACAACCAAGGCAGGATCCAAATAAACAGTGGTTACAAATGTGCTACTGTATCACAGAGGGTGATGTCAACATGGTCATTAGCGAATGGCCTGATGAATGGAGGATACCAACCATTACCTGGGAAGTACCAGAAACAACAACAGAAGGAGAGGCAGAATACGCAGAAATGCAGCCTCTGGAAATCCAAGTGCCCAAGAAACCAAGAATGGGCCAAGGCAAGCCGACTCAGGTAGATGAAGGGTCAAAGAAGACAAGGACCTAGAAAGGGAAGAAAGAGACTACACAACCGACCAACGGACAACCAAAACAAGCTAAGGGAGCGCAAGAGACCACCCCAAACCCCATCACGCAAGAACCAGGGGGAAATCAGAGACCAGCCGCGCAGGAAGGAGGTGCGCACAAGAAATCAAAGGTGCAATGAGCATCGCCAGACTATATGATCACAGAGGATGATGGGGAAATGATTGCTAGAATGGTCCATGATTGCTTAGCATAAGATTTTGATCATGCAACACACCATAGGGATAAACTGAAAAAGAGCTGACAGAAATGGGATAGTTCCTCAAGAAATTTGGGGAAGCACATATAGAAAGTAGTAGTAGAGGCATAGAACCATCGACAATACAAACCAAATAAAGAGTGCAGGTAGAAGAACGAGACTCAGTCCACTCCATGCCAGACACAAATTAAATGATTTACATCAAACCTATCATGTTTCGCATGGATGAAATCATGGGCAGACACCCTTGAAGGATTTGGACTACATCCAATTGGTCTTGACACAGATGCCATCAAGGGAACTACACAAATTGCAGGTTAGATTTGACCATGAGGTATTGTCTTGTGCACATAAAAACTTAGTCGAGCTACAACAAGCAACAAAGAAGTGGGAGGTGCTAGAAAAAGTCTGTGAGCAGGCCAAGCTCGAAACTCAGGAGGAAAAAGAATGCAGGAATGAACTGGAATGAAGAGTGGGAGGAATTTTGATAAAATCCCAAGCACTACGCAAGGGAATGAACTCCCAGTAGCAGGAAAGATTGACCAGATTGTGCATGCAATTGATCAATATCAGAAGGAGATTGAGAATGTCCCTGAACAACTCACACAAACCACTCCACTGGAAGTGAAGGAGAAGAGGAAGCAGGAAGCAACAACGTAGCTGCAGGAGATGGAACAATAGGTTAGAACAGCAGCTGAATTGCTCGATAAAGTAGTGCAACTTTGGACAAGGTTGGAGGAGGACCCACAGGTCCAACGCTGGGACAAGGAAGAGGAAAGGATCAATGCAACGATCCAAGAACTCAAAAAGAGGCATAATACCATACCAATTCTAGAACGAGTCAAAGGGACGTAGGAGATGAAGAAGATGTAGGCAAAACTTATCACTACGCAAACACATAAATAGGAGCATCAGGCTCAAATAGAGCCACTACAGGAACGGGTAGCAGAAATACGTGCATAGGTAGAAGGATCTAAAACACATATAGCATAGACCCAGGCCAAATGTGCAAGATTGTTGAGCAACGAAGTGACAATTCAGGTAGTAGACACCATCAAGGAGAAGATCGCCCAGGCACTGACCAAAGTAGCAGATCTTAAGGAAACATTCTAGATGATCACCAAGGAGATCGACGAAGCTCATAAGGATTAGGTGACTCAGGATGAGTCACATGTTAGTGTTGGGGGCTTGTTGGCACTAGGACGAAATGGAAAGAAGGATGATCGTGGGAAATAAAGCATGCAGAGATGAAAGTAACAGCTGGAAGGTAACATGGTACACATGCATGCAAGAAAGCGTGCACAAGGAAAGCGACAACTGGAGGAAGAACAAAACGCGTGCATGGGAGGAAGACCTAACGTCAGTAGGGTTAGGGTTTTGTTAATACATTGTAAATGGTTGAAGGGCCTGATATATATAAATAGAGATATGCATGTATCATATGGAGATTGATTCTCTTTTGTATTAGTTCAACTGTTGTAATGTTCTATCGTAGCTATGTACAAGTTGATGCGTTATGTAATTCTCCTAGAAACCAATTTTGTAAGCTGTTGAGCTAAGAACATAGGAGAGAAGGAAGATATGAGGATTATATTGTATGTTGTGTATCTTGGTGCGATCTAGTTTGCCTCATACAGATCTTACCCATCTGAGGGAATTGTAAGAGCGTGGCATTGGAGATGCAAAACTACCATAATAAAAGAGCCAAGAGCCAAAGATCTATGTAATGTGATGAATGCATGTATATCTTTGTTTGCTTTCAACATTTATCTGTTATGCTTAATGAATGAGTTAATACATTGTTATGGAATATGATTGTGTTGTTCAAGAAATAAATTGCGAAAGATGGATGCACACCTCTGAGTAATAGTAGATTGCAATCATGATTTGTAGTATATGGCTCATATTAATAAACCCATATCTCATACTCAATCCTAGGATGTAAACACTTGAGTCTTACATCCACCCATTTAAAGCTATCTTGGGTGAGACCGCGCAATGCACTTTGTGTATTGTGTTGCCTTCTGGTTTACCAGGAGGGCCGATAGTTTTAGAGGCTTTGTTGGAAACCCGAAAGACATGAACCTTGGGTCAATAACTCAGATGGTAGAGGAGAATAGCAAACCAACATAAGGGTTATGTGTGATTAATATTTTTGGGATTATAAGGGTTAGTTGTGATTTATATTAGATAGGTTTTTGGTATGTTAGTTGTATATTGGTTAGATGAGAGGGGTTAAGGGCTAGGGTTTATATGTGCTAAGGTTTAAAATTTAGAGGTTTTAAGGATTGGGAGTTATGAGGCTACATGGGTTAGGGATTAGTAGTTATAGGGGCTAGTCATTAGTGATAGGGGTTATATGGTTTAAAAGGGTTAGGTGTTAAGGATTGGAGAGTTACAATGAATAAATGATATGGTGGTTAGGGGATATAGGTGTTAATATTTCAATTTTACAAGGTTAAAATGTTATGGGGGTTAGATGTGACAATTTAAGGTGACAATTTATATAGCTTCTATAAGGTTTAATAATTATAAGTGTTATGAGTATATGGTTATAAGGTGTCAAAGTTACAAGAGTTAAATAGTAAGTTATACTAATTAATGGTGATATGAGTCATATGGCATAAGAGCTACATAATTTATAGGGGCAATTAGCAGTTACATGGAATAAGTGTTTGGGGTGATAGACATTATATGAATCAAAGTTTATAAATCGTATAGTGATATGAGTGTTATGAATTATATGGATTATAGAATAATTTACATGGTTCAATAATTATCAGTTTTAGGGTTATCTTTGATATGATTTTTATTTATTAGTGTTATATATATTAGTTGTTATAAAGTTTAAAAGTATTAGGAGTTAGGGGTTAATCATTATATCTCATAGAGGTACAAGTTGTAAGAATTATATGAATCAAGGTTGGATATATTAAATATTAGGGGTGACATGTACCGACATAAAGTCAACTAGTCCCTAGGTGACATGTATAAAGTGTTAAATATTGTAGACATTAGGATTTATAGGGATTAGGAAATGGGTATTAAATGGGTTATGGGATCTAACAATTAGAATTTAGAGTTTATAGGGGTTAGGGGTTAGTCATGGACATGGTATGAGGAGGAACTTATATAAATGTCTTAAGGAATACAATACACTTTAGGGACTTGTGATTGTAGCCATTGGAAAGGGTCTTACATGCCCATGTTACACCACAAATTTAGATGCCTAATGTACCAATATTTTTTAGTGTTGTTTTTTACCCTTAACCTATCACTATACCCACCATTATTTTGAGTAAGGAGACTATGGTACACTCTATTATTGGTGCATATGCTACGGGACCATATTCCAATAATGAATCTACTTTAGTCACATCCATAGTTGTTGCTAAAATTTACAAAATGAACATGTGTATGTTATTCATATTGGATCATT
Organism: Picea mariana; assembly: GCA_032191745.1. NCBI lineage: Eukaryota > Viridiplantae > Streptophyta > Pinopsida > Pinales > Pinaceae > Picea > Picea mariana. The sequence goes on from JASDQU010108892.1 coordinate 42,718, forward strand.
AAATCATGTATCTATAAACTAGTTTAACACCTTTTGATTGTAGTCATTGGCTAGATAAACTCACCTATCTAATGCACTTTCACATGGTGGTGTTGTTTCACCTTCTCCTACCACTATACCCACTATAGACACATCCACTATTGTTGCCTCCAAGTATAATGTTGGACCAATGGTTATGCCTCCTAGTCAAGGATGTCAATATCCTAGATTGTGATCTCTTTTTGTGATGTGGTGAAGAGTATATGAACCCATTAATGAATAAATTTTTAATTCCATTTATGCATTCATAATTGGTTGAACTAAATGATTGTGTCATTGTACAATTGTAGAGAGGAATTATACAATTGGGCATTTCATTTTTGGTAGACTTAACTATCCCATTACTTTATATATTCCTCCTCATCATGAACATTTTACCTTAAACTCCTTATGCTTTTAACCTAAAATCCCAAATCCCTAACCCTAATAACAATAATAATAATTCCAAACACTAAACACAAAGACAAAGACCCTCGACGCATTGCCTCAAACAACAACAGAGATTCTCGATGCATCGACCAGGCCAGTGACATAGACCCTTGCATCGACCCCAACGACAGAGACAAAGACAAAATGAAAAGCCCTCACAACAGAGAGAAATACTGAGACTAATAGAGACAGAGATAGATAACGACAAAGGACATAGTGAGACCACCAATGTCATCTAAATAGGAAAATTCAAAAGACTATTCTCCTCGATCCCTTCAACCACAATAAATAATTTGGTAATATGCTCATCATTTTCATCAATTTTTCATAATTTGGCAATATGCTCATCATTTTCATTGATTTGGCAATATGCTCCCCCTCCTTGAATCACATTCTGGGATTTAGGTTAGAAATACCCTCGACCTAGAATATAAACCCTTTCACAAGTTGAATTCATGAAGGAATCTATGTATTTAACATTGAAAATATCAAAAGGATAATGAATGTGAAATTGAGGATAATGAATGTGTAGATAAATAAGTGTTCAGTTGGTTCATGTTCAATGAATTTGTAAAGGGAGACAACAATTGATATTCCAGATTTGATTTTTTACCTCCTTTTCTGTGATGTTCTATGGTGAGGAAGGACCAATACCTATTTTATTTTGTGAAAACACTATTCCAGACATTAATAAATACACTTCGAATAGATTTAAATAGGGCACACTCTTGCAAATTTGTTTGTTGGAAGATTCTATAGTCTCTTGCTTTATCAAATAAAAGTCAAGGTTCTCTTTGGTGAATTATTACACCTACACTCAAGAATATTTGAAGTACATGTGGTATATGACCCTTGAATTCATGGTGAAATAGGCCACAACTAAGGAACCTAAAAAATTTAAATTGCCAACCTTCCACTAGGAAGCACTGAGTAGAAATTGATTGGTATAGTTAACAAAAAAAATCATCAAAACAACATTATATTTATGTGAGTGTGACACATGCACCTACAAATGAATTGTGTTATGTGTGTTTATAATTTAAATAAGTTAAATATAAACCCATATACAATTACCATTAAAATACAAAACTATAAAAAATGTTATTATAATATGCAAATATTTGGGTAGTTAGGTAGTGGTCTTGCAAAGATTTAAAAACATTGGAATCATTCTTGTGCATCCACCAAAATTGATAGTTGAACCAATCATTATAGTCAATATATCCCTCCTTACAAAAATTAAATCTCAATACCATAGAAAAAGAACCAAAATTAGGGACTTCCTCCTAGATAGGTTTAAAAAATCCCTATTATCTGACCTAGATGAAGATGCAATTTGCATTTAATTGACATATTTTTGAAATGAAATAGACATTTTTCATCAAACTTGTCTATAGTAATATCCCAAGAATAAAGGGGTCTATTTTTAATACCCATCACCCAAATTGATGATTAAAACCACTGAGCTCTTTTAGAATTAAAACTTGCAAGCAATCTTATCTCTCATAGAAGAATTGAAATATTGATGAATGTATGCCTCTTAGTTGGAGTCAAGGTTAATAAACTCCATTGAATTTATCTTATTTTTAGTTCAATAAGCTTTCGCTTCCCAAACATCTCAAACTAAAGAGATGAACATTTTGTTATTCTATGTAATGTCTTTGAAAGAAGTGATACCTTATAACTCCCACCACTCTTATAGTAAACTATAATCAATGGTTGTTATTTCTAGTTTTGGGAGCATTGTGAGTGTTTGGGTTGGCCTCCTCTTGCTTGAAATGAACACTTATGAGATATAAAGCATGGATGGGATCATATGTAAACAAAATTTATAAATATAAACCATTGAATTGAAATTTGAACAAAATGCATTTAAGTATTAGGGAGTTCTTTCCAAAAATTGGTCTTCTCATTTCTTTATGAGTTATTGATAATACAAACTAAAATTATGAACAAATTCTAATTAAAACATGTGGTTGATGCATGTTGTCTTTATTTTACTTCTAACATGTGCAAAATTCAACAAAATATCATTGTAAACCAAATTTGAAGTTTATGTTCATGTCTCAAAGATATTTCTATTAAATTCAACACCTTTGATTCAAGAAAAATAATCTTGTAAGTTTTAAAAAACAACTTTGCAAGTTTTAGGTATTTTTTCTAAGTGTATATGTATTCAATACGTGTTTGTATCTCTGTCAATATGTTTCTTTTTACCTCTGTGTTTGTGCTTTGACTCTATCATTTTATTATTATTAGAAATTTTTTTGATTCGAGTTTACAAACTAGTACATAGCAATAGTGCTTCTTCTTTTAGCCTAACTTCATTGGAAATTCACATTCCCTAATCATTAGACACCATATTTCTTCCTACATCTAAAACATATTTCTCAAAAAAATGAGTTTTTTCTCACTATTTATCTTGACATAATGTCATAAATTGGTTTCTCTCACACAATCTTTGTAAGTCCTTGCACAAGTTTTCTAAAAAAATTTCATGTTTTTGCAATGCCTTGCTTGAGGGTTCCCTACTAACCCTACCCATGATTTTCTCCATGATCTATGAAAAAATAATAGTCTTATCCAACTTCAACTATAAGTATCTTTGAAATATTTATTAATATTTGTGTTGAGTGTCATTCTAAATGCAGCAAGTATGATCATTAGGGATTGATGCATCTAGCTACAAATTTATAATCATCATTTCATCATAACCATTTCTCGTGAATGCAACAACCTTTGGCATCTACGTCTCTACAACATCCGTGGCATTATGTTTGGTTGGTGTCCCTTATTAACATATTTTCTTAGCATGGACGTGAGCCTATTTTTTTTTCATTAATAGGTTAGGTCTTGTGGGTCTCCATTTATATTCATCAGGTTATATCTTGCATTGATCATGTGTCTTCTTCCTTTATTGTGGAGGAAATCAAAATTACCTTTGATTGCAGGTAAATTTTTTCATCATTTGTTTCTCTTATTTAAGAACATAAATATCTTTGTACTTTCACAAGTTTTTGACTACACTAGTTAGACCTTAGAATTTTCCTTATTTTCTATGGTTTCTCTCACCTTCCAAAATTTACATTTAAGGAATATTTTAGTACTTAAATATAATTGTTCTTGTAAACATGTTTTAAGGGAAGTCAATTTATCAAACATCAAGTATTGTAGTGAATTATTACTTCAACACAATTTTTATTAAATTCTCTATGAACTTTCATTAAAAATAGTAAGTTTCTAAACATATAAACTTCATAAAAATATCAAATTGCAAAATTGGAAAGTACTTTATTGAAACAACCACCCTCCATTAATGTTCCAAGTGTTGCATGCATGTAAAACCTACTAAAGGTAGTCCTAAAGATTGAACCAAATATTTGAATATGGTCCCCCTAATGTCAATATGGAAATGTCTAAATGTAGCACTTAGACTAATCTCAAAATCAAGAACCAAACTATGTACTCATGAACATAATGAAGTTGCAAAATTGGAAAGTACTTTATTGAAACAACCACCCTCCATTAATGTTCCAAGTGTTGCATGCATGTAAAACCTACTAAAGGTAGTCCTAAAGATTGAACCAAATATTTGAATATGGTCCCCCTAATGTCAATATGGAAATGTCTAAATGTAGCACTTAGACTAATCTCAAAATCAAGAACCAAACTATGTACTCATGAACATAATGAAGCTTGACAATGAATATGCCTAGGAATTATTTGATTTAGTTCTTGTCTTGTTATAACTTGGTTGGATGATTTTTAGTACAATGATTGAGCTTATACTTACATGAGACACTCCAATTACCACTCGCTCATCTTGCAACCACATCTACATCCTAGACCAACTTCCACTTAGTATATCATTTCATTTTTTATAGTGCTCCCATCTACTAGGGGAACCAAGAGGAAATCATATAGAGATCATTTTTACAACCCTAGATTAGTGTAGACCCTGAGGACTACCTCCACTTCCATGAGACCCTGAAAAAATTGCTAATCCAACTAGTCTCATACCACTAGTTAGATAATATCCTCCAGGTCATAATGACAACCCCCCTATTCTAGGAAGTAACACATTATTCAATCCATCTCCTCTTCCATTTCTTCATCTAGACTGATTTCTATTTTTATTTTCCTCCATTCGACCTCAAATGTTAGTGGATATGGTTCTAATGGATCATTATGGGATTATCCCATGAGTATCACAAATCCTAAATCCATTATGTTTGTACATCTCTCTCTTGGATCAAATATCCATCCTCCATTCTCTTAAAATTATGGTCTATGTCAATCCATTAAACAACATGAACTCACTTGTACTACTTTATTCTTAAGTTTGCAAAAAAATGAGTGGGTTGAGAATTGTTGGGTGCAGGCCCATTTTGGGGAAAACACTATTTTTGGAAAGAAAAGCATGAAGTGGGAGGAAGACAGTTGGAAGGAAAAGCAACACGTGCAAGGAAAGCATGCAAGGCATGGATGCAAGGAAACCTAACTACATTAGGGTTAGGGTTTTTGTAGATATTGAAATGGCCGATAAGCCAATAATATGTATAAGTAAGTACCTAGGGGGTCTAGGTCGAGAGAGGTCAAGCATGAAAGGGAATATTGTTTTGTGTAGTTGAACAAGAGATTGTAAGAACTGTAACTTCTTGTAAGGTGTGGAGCTAGAGGAGAGTCAAGAAACTCAATCCTGAGGGTTACACGTGTTATGCAATATATTGTAGAAAAAGAAGGAGGAACACATATCCATGTCAGTGTCAGTGTGGAACCTATAAACCCATGTGTGACTAATACACCAAAAATAACACCACTATTTAGACAACCGAATTTTAGTGGAAGAAACACAACAGGAAGTACATCTACACAAGGAGCAACAATTGGAGGACCCATTTCAGGCAATAGTAGTTAAGTATCTACACCACACGGAGGTCATAGTTCATCACCATTCAATATGGTAGGACATGATCCCACCATTAGGTTACCATAATTCAAGGGAGAGGCATCAAAGGATCCTAAAAAACACTTGTTTATCTATGAGAAGATTTGGGAAGAAAATCATATCACAGATGAGGATACAAAACTTGCACAGTTAACTATCACATTAAGAGACCACACACTAGATTGGTACATGAGCTTAGATGAAAATAGTCCACTAGGAACAATAATGACAATTGCAGATGTCAAGAAGCTACTGATAAATGAATTTTAGAAGCCTAGCAGTACATGAACAAGATGATTAAAATAAGACAGAAACCAGATGAATCTATTTCAGAGATCGATCAGAAGTTCAAATAGTTGAAGGGTAAATTGAAATATGTCATGATTGACATGCAACATTGAAATCTCTTTGTGAACTCACTATTAGCATATCTAAAATACCCTTTGAGGTAACATAAGTTTAAAACTCAGGAAGAGGCTCTACAAGAAGCCCTATAACTGGAAGACAACCAATATCAGAAGATAGATCCAACAATAGAGGAGTTGAAGGAGGATTTGAAGAACCTCGCATTTAAATTAAACAAGAATAAGACAAAAGAGAAAAGACAAGTTGTTTGGTGTACCACATGCAGGACATAAGGACACCATAAGAACGAGTTCCCAACATTCATGAATTACATGGCAACATGGCTACCAAACCCTTTGTCGATAGGAGGACCATGGTGAGAGATCTGTAAAACACATGGACATGATCCATATTATTGTCCAATGATGCAAAAGTATTAGACAATACCCAAGAGTTCATATTGCAACTTTTGCAAGTCAGTGGGTCATGATGAGAAAGACTGTAGAACAATGGATCTGATGATGGAGCGAACATCAAACACCTATAGGGTGTGGGAAAAAATGATGATAGGACAATTTGCACCTCAGTTCAACCAAGTATCACCGCCATACAACACTGCACAACAACAATATAACACTGCACAAACTCAGTACAATAACACACATCCACAATATAACCTCGCACAGTATAATTAGATGCCTCAATACAATGCACCGTGAGGAGATCAAATTGGATATAGAGGTGGAGGATGAGGTAGAGGAGTATTTGGAAGAGGTAGAGGTCCAGTAGTATGCAATAAATACCAACAACTATGACACTATGCAAGGTAATGCCCACTTCCACCTGCGACATGCATGTATTGTCACACAAAAAATCATGATATAGAGGATTGTCCAACATTATTGGGAAAAATATAGGAAAAGATAAATTAGAAAAATCAAAATGTTCAGTATATTTCTATAGAAGAAAGGGATGATGGAAGGAATATCATTATATTTATGTGCAAAGGAGCCAAGATAGGATATGATGTAGTACGACATGATACAACACAACACCAATGGGTGAAGAAGAATACTGAACCTCAGAAATAATTTGATGTGGGGAAATAAAAGGAAATATTCAAGGAAGCAAGGTAGGAGTTCCTCAAGCAAGATGTTGCATCTGCATCAATCGTGCAATATGCTCAGAACTTACCAAAGATGTGACACTGAAGTAGAGGGTAAGTTAGAATAGAAAAAAATCCATCACCTCCATACAAGAAGGAGAAGAAGTAGATAATTTAGATTGAATGCCAATATCGAAGATTTCAACATGGGAGATGTTATATTGGACCTAGGATCTGAAGTTAATGTCTTACCAAAGAAGAACTGGAAATGCATGGGAGAGCTAATGTTAGGCTACTCACCAATTCAACTGAAGTTATCAAACCAGCACAGAGTTCTGCCAATAGGGAGGCTGAAAGGAGTGACAATATATTTGGATGGAGTGCGCACTAAGGCAGACTTCAAAGTAATTGAAATAGTAGATAGCACAACAACATATCCAACATTTCTTGAGATGGATTAGGAATTTGATAACCAGGCCATAATCAACTTGAAGACAAGGAAGATGACATTTGATTCAGGGGAATACCGGGTCATTGCACCCTTGGACCCATCTGAAGCTGAAATATTTATGGAACCGACATGTCTGTATTTAGAAGAAATCAACCAGCTATACAGAACCACTACACGCACAAAAGATTACATTAATCCAACTGCAGATGGGGTAATCTGCTAGATAAGTATCACCTCATGTGTTTTTGATTCAGATATAGGACTGGAGAATTGGCAACAATGCCTACATGAGGTATCTACAAGAAGGTGTGCAAGAATAGACCGCGTAGTAAGATGGGTGGGTACATAAATCAGAGAACACCCCAATTTTCATGGCATAAATGACTTAGAAGAGTTCCTGGTGACATATGAGGAGGAAATATTAGATGATCAAGTCTCTTAGACCTATATATCTCACTTAAGGATACACCTGCAATATGGTGGGGTGAGCATAAGGAAAACATACAAGATTGGTATAAATGAAAAATATTATTGCACATTAGATTCAGTGCAGAGTAGGGACGCAATGAGATGCAAAGCTATGATGGATAAGGGACACCAACAAAACACATGGAGAAGTGCAGAACACTATGGAAGATGATAGCACCAGAGGAATGGCCTCATCACTTCATCCACACATTGGAAGGAATTCCAACAAAATGGTATGTAGACTAGGAACTGCGCAGAGGCACTGTAGAATGGACAACATTACAACAAAATTTTATAGTCACTTTCTTATTTGAACATGAGAACCCCAACATGGATTTATCACTCAAAGGGATAAGAGGAATGATATTTGTTGATAAACTAGAGGTTGAGCTTATAACAAAGTATCAACAACAAAACATACAGACAGTTAAGGAACTATTATCATGCTATCATGTGGAAGAAGAAGCACTAGATGAAGATGACCCACACAACATCCATATTACAGAAGTTGAAGGTGAAAGAGAGGTGGAAGTTCCATATCTAGAATTAGAAGTTTTTTCTACACCAATCAGGGTGAAGAAAGTCAACATTGGGAAAACTGAGAATCCCAAAATGGCCAACATTGGAGATTACTGGGATGAGCAAACAATGGAGAGGATAACATAGTTACTACATGAGTACAATGACCTATTCCCAACGACCTTCACTAAAATCAAAGGTATATCCGAAGATCTAGGTGATATGAAGATACCTCTCAAACCTGAGCCTAGATCTATCAGACAATGGCCGTATACACAGAATCCAATATATAAGCAGAAAGTGAAAGCAAAAGTTGATAGAATGTTGGAAGTTGGAATCATAGAACCGGTAGAAGAATCATAATGGATAAGCCCTATGGTATTTTAGGAGAAGAAGCAAGGAGGCATAAGGATATGTGTTGACTTGAGGAAGATGAATGATGCTTTTCTACATGACCCTTTTCCTACCCCTTTTATTGATGAATTCCTAGAGAATGTGGGAGTTGAGGACGCATATTCATTCACAGATGGATGCTTAGGCTACCACCAAATCAAAATAGCTCCAAAATATAGGTATAAGACTAACTTTTCCACAGAACAAGGATCCTATCAATAGATAGTCATGCCTTTTGGACTGAAGAATGCACCAACAATATTCTCAAGAGTAGTCATATATGCATTCAAAGAATTCATCCATCAGTTTTTAGAAGTGTACCTGGATGATTGGACAATATACAGTCTGTTGAAATACCATGTAGGAGTGTTACGACTAATGTTGGAAAGATGCAAACAATGCTAGATATCCCTGAACATTAAGAAATGCATATTTGGGACACCTTTTGGAATTTTATTAGGTGATATAGTATGCAAACAGGGTCTAATAGTGGATCCTGCAAAGATTGCAGTAATTGTGAATTTTCCACCACTAAAATCCGTAAGACAATTGAGAGTCACATTAGGACATACATGTTATTACATAAAAATTATAAATGGGTATGTGCAAATCACTGTGCCGATGGAGAAACTTCTCAAGAAAGATATCAAATTTCAATGGAATGAGCATTGTGAGCAAGGGTTGGAAACTTTGAAAGAGAAGATGGTCACATCACCTATTCTAGTATTCCCATATTGGAAAAATACATTTCATGTGCATGTATATGCATCATCTATAACATTTGGAGCTATTTTGGCATAGCCTAGAGAAGGGGAGTTAGAACATCCCATAGTGTTTGCAAGAAGGAAACTGTCAAACTCAGAGAAGAACTACAATACCTCAGAAAGAGAAGGCCTAGAAATGGTATATGAACTGGAGAAGTTCATGAAATATTTACTTGGAAAACATTTTAAGATGTTCATAGACCACTCTTCCCTCAAGTACCTATTCAACAAGCCAGTATTGGGGGGGAGAATATGTAGATGGTTATTTATATTTCAGGAATTTGTTTTTGAAGTGATAGTCAAACTAGGGAAGTTGAATGTAGGACATGATCACCTGTCAAGGGTCACTAATGGTGTAACATTCCCCCACCATCAATCCCATGGTCAGGCTAACATTACTACACGGAAAAACACTACTGTAACATATTATGCATTCTTATGAAATACAATTGCTTAGTTACAGTTAAACACAGTGTAAGCACATTAATACCGTTAGCATACATAATCCACGACATTAAAAATAATTCACGAATACAACGGAATACATGTAAACATTGCTAGAATCACAAACATGCATATTTAATTGAAATTATATGCATGTATATACTTATCTTTTAGACTAGATGTAATTCACCAACTGCGTGTAGACCTTCCACGAACCTCCCAGCCTTAGACCGCGCTGCTCATCACTCTCAGCAATAGGTCACCCTTGAGCTGGGACTAAGCTCCACCAAGTAGGGATTCGTAGGCTAGGCAGGGAATACAGGAAGACACATAGTCACAGGAGAAGAATTATCTCCCAAAAGCCACTTATGCCCACTTCCCACAAACTCTCATTCCCCACATGTCTATCCCACCCTAGGAGTATACACCTTCACTGTCACCAAGACAGTCCATCGACTACTAACCTCCCTTCCCTTGGGCTTCAACAACAGACTGGACCATAAGTCTTCGAGCTCTGTGGAAGCTACAGGACTCCTTCCAAGAGTACTCACTTCCTCCGCACACTCTCTCACCTGGAGAGAGTCACTCACAGACTAGGTAACCTGCCTCTTCAACAACAATCACCTCCCTCACACTGGACATCAATCCACACACAGTCCAGAACTGCGTGGCCATAATAGTCAATTGGGAAAATGGGTATGGACACCCGAAACAGAAACAATTAGTGTTAAAGCATAGCGCAACTCTCTCTGGTTCCAAAGATGTGTAAAGTGTACAGAGGTTCAATCACAAAGGCCAAATGCGTACAGATAGAGGATGGAGGAATTGGAAGGTCAAACCCCAGATTCAGGTGATGGTTGGAGAAATGCCCACCCAACTCCTATGCAACAGTCGACGGAATGGAAAGAGAACCCCCGACATGGCTCATTTCCTGGGTTAAATTGCATGCACCTGGGTTGACACATGTCACCCATGAAGCTGCATGCATCCCTCCCTAGGAACTTAGGACAAAACATAGATTTCACATGGCTTTTGGGATAATATTAAAATATTATTCCCAAGGACTTAAGCCCCTAGGCTCCACACTTAGCCTCTCTTTCCAACCTTCTAGTCCCCAATCCCTTACCCAGGTTTTGTGGAAGCTTAGTCCCCCATCACTCATTCATCGTGGTCGGTCCACACACAGATATGTTTTGTATTAATACTGTGCATAATTACATGTAAAAAAATCAGGCTCCTGGTCTTCAACACTTAGGCTCCCTAGCCTAATAACACATAAGCCCACTAGCTTATATAACTTGGCTGACCAGCCTTATAAACTTGAATTACAATTCATAAACAAGCTTTATACTTCATGGACATGATTTACAACAGGGCTCGGCCTTGGGGACATTACAATTCCCCTCCCCTTATTTTTTCACTGTCCTCAGTGCAACTTTACACTGCATCTGCAAGATTTTCAAAATTTTAAAAAAGATGTGGGTAATCAACCCATATAACATCTTCATGGTCCCATGTCGCATCCTCAGGACCATACCAGGTCCACTGGACCTTTACAAGCCCTATGGCTCGATTCTAGAGGTGTTTGTTTTTCCTGTCCAATATGCGCACAGGATGCACTTTCAGGACACCTTCTTGCTCCACCTGGATCACATTCCAATCAATTACATGATTAGCATCAAGCATATAATTTTTAAGAAATGAAATATGAAACACATTATGTACAGTCATGGATGTAGGTAATGAAAGCATATATGCAACTAGCCCAATCCTTTCCAGGATTTCAAATGGCCCACAAAATCTGGCTGCCAACTTGGCGCAACTTCCCAGCTTCACGGAACTCCTGTTAGCTTTCACTTTCAGGAAAACATGATCACCCACTTTGAACTCTCTGTGGGTTCTTTTCTTATCAGCGTAACTTTTCTTCCTGTCCTGGGCAGCTTTCAAATTCTGCTTAATTTTTATCATTTGGTCCTCTATCTCCTTGAGCAACTCTGGCCCAACTATTGTTCTATCAGCTGGATTATCCCAGCTCACTAGAGTATTGCACTTTATTCCATAAAGTGCTTCAAATGGGATCATCTTCAACGATGCATGATACCCATTATTGTAGGCTAATTCTACCAAGTGTAGGTAGTCTTCCCATCTTGATGGTTTGTCCATCACATACATTCTCAGTATGTCTTCTATTACTCTGTTCACCCTCTCTGTTTGTCCATCAGACTCAGGATGATAAGCTGTACTAAAGTTCAGATTCGTTCCAAATCCTTTGAGCAATCCTTTCCAGAAATTTGAGGTGAATTTTGGGTCTCTGTCGGAAATAATCGTTTTACGAATTTCGTGCAATTGTGCCACTTTCTTTATGAAAATATCAGCAACATCTGCTGCCTTGTGAGTAGTTTTCAGTGGAATAAAATGGGCATCTTTTGTAAGCTTGTCCACCACCACCATGATCGAATCATGTAGCTTGCCTATTCGGGGCAATCCCGTAATAAAATCCATCGTTACAACTTCCCACTTCCCCTCAGGAATGGCTAAAGGTTGCAACAACCCTGTTGGGTGCCTATGTTCAGCTTTAACTTTCTGGCACTCCATACATCTAGTGATGTATTCAACGATCTCTCTCTTCATACCCGACCAAAAGTAATGGCTCTTGACCGCTACTACTGTTTTCTGATATCTAGGGTGCCCTGCATAAGGCACATTATGCATCTCCTGCAAAATCATATGTTTCAAGCACTGGACATTGGGTACAAAAATTCTGTTCTTGTACAACAGTATTCCATCTGTTTCCAATTTATAAATTTCCATCTTCTATGGCATCTTACCCTGCTGTAGCTTGGCTACCAATTCTCTGTACTACATATCTACATTTGCAGCCTCTAGAATTCTACTTTTAATATTAGTCTAATATAGGCTAATGGTTGTAGCATGTAATTCATGCACCCTCCTGCTGAGTGCATCAACCACTTTATTCTCCTTTCCTTTGATTTTCTTGATCTCAAAGTCGTACTCACACAGAAATTCCAACCACCTACTTTGTCTAGTGTTTAAGGTTGGCTGATCAAACAAATATTTCAGACTGTTATGGTCTTTTCTAAGTTCAAACCTCCTTCCCATGAGGTAATGCCTCCATTTCTTTAGAGCATGAACTATGGCTGCCAACTCCAAGTCATGGGTTTCATAGTTCTTCTCGTGCTCTTTTAATTTCCTAGACTCATAACAGATTATGAATCTGTTCTGAATGAGAACCCCTCCCAATCCTTCTTTACATGCATCAGTGCATACTATGAAATCTGCATTTGGATCTGCAATACTCAGTATTGGAGCACTGGTTAATAGCTACTTCAATCGCTGGAAAATTTCCTCACATCCCTCTGTCCAGTGAAACTTCTTCCCCTTTCTTTGCAAGGAAGTGATAGGGTGAGCTATCTTGGAAAACCCTGCGATGAACCTTCTGTAATAACCATTCAATTCCATGAAGGATCTAACTTTTGTTATGCTCCTTGGCATTGACCATTCTCTAATGGCTTCAATCTTCTTAGGGTCTACCTCTATCCCATCCTTCGAGATAATATGTCCCAAGTAATGGATCTGCTCCTGATAAAACGAGCACTTGCTCAGCTTGGCATACAGTTGGTGCTCTCTTAGCACCTACAACACCATCCTCAGATGTTTCTCGTGTTCTTCTTCGGTCCTGGAATACACCAGAATGTCATTCAGGAAGACAATGACAAACTTGTCTAGATAGTCCCTGAATACTCCATTCATCAAGATCATAAAAACAGTGGGTACATTTGATAGTCCAAACGGCACCACTATGAACTCGTAATGACCATACCTTGTTCTAAAGGCAGTCTTGTTGATGTCTTCATATTTTATCCTTACTTGGTGATATCCCAATATTAGATCTATTTTCGAAAATATCTTTTCATCAATCAATTAATCGAAGAGATCATCAATCCTCGGCAGAGGATACTTGTTCTTCACTGTTTCTTTGTTCAATTTCCTGAAATCGATGCACAATCTCAGCATTTCGTCCTTCTTCTTTACGAACAGGAATGGGGCACCCAAAGGAAACATGCTTGGGTGTATATACCCCTTCTTCAGGAGTTCTTCAAGCTGCAACTGCAACTCTTTCAGTTCTGGCACACTCATCCTGTATGGAGCCTTTGACATTGGAGCTGCTCTAGGCATCAAGTTCACAGAGAAATCGATATCCCTTTTCGGAGGTAGTCCAAGTACTTCCTGGAATACATCTTTGAACTCTTTAAGTACCTCATGGTCCTCAATACTTGACACCTTATCCTTATGCGTTTCCCCCACATGCACTGCAAATAATTGACAGCCTTTTTTGTAGCACTTCTTCAGCTGCATTGCTGAGATTTCTCTAACAGTAACAACTCTAGGAATTCCTTGGATGACTCTCTGATTCCCTTCTTCATCTCAGCAAGTGAATGCCTTGTTTTAACAAGCCAAGATGGCATGGTGCTGGTCCAACCAATCCATCCCAATTAGACAGTCATAAGAGCCTAATGACAGAATGTTCAAATCGACCTTCGTGCTCAGTCCATTCATGTCTACAAGACATGACTTAACTAACTCTGTGACTTTCCTCTTGGTTCCTATAGCTAGCTGCACTAACCAAGACTTTTCATGTTTGCTTCATATCAAATGCAAACTTTCTACCACTCTAGGGTCTATATAACTATGGCTAGCCCTTGAATCAACTAAAACAGTAAATGGTTGGTTTTTTATCATACCTTCTACTTCAATCATGTGCGACTGATACTCAGCTTGCTTGTTGTCTAGGGCTGTGTAGATCCTTTGAATTCTACTGCCCATGTCCTCCACTGTTTCAGCTCGCTGAACATTTTGGAGAACTTTTACTTTATCATTTGTGTGGGGGAAATCCCTGTACCTATGGTTTTCTTTACAACCCCAACATTCCATAGGTGGGGGCCTTGACATTTTCCCACCCACTTCAACCTTCCTGAGCTCTCTAAGAGACGACTTTCCTTGAGGAGTGTTTCTGAAAAAGGGTGGTTTATTTCCCTTCTTCCTTTGTTCTTTCTTGAACTTTTTCTGGTCATCCCAAGACTTCTGAAAGGTAGGTTTTTCTCTTTGTTGTTCAAATAAGCACTTTTCTCTTCTTATCATTTCTTCCATAGTCTTTGGGTCATCATATTGAATCTTATCCCCAATAGGAGGCGATAATCCAATTAGGTACCTCTGAATCTTAACAGACTCATCTTTGATGAATGAAACATACTTTAGTAATTCCAAAAACTTTCGTTCATACTCATCAATGGTCTGGTTGTCCAGCTTGAGTTTAAAGAACTCTTTCATCTTTCTATCATAATATCTTTTAGTTAAGTATTTCCTCTTGAAATACCTCTTGAATTATTTCCATGTGATGTCCCTTTCCCTGATGTGTTGCACCTACACAAGTTGATCCCACCACATGAAAGCCTTTCCCTTCAATTGATACATGGCAATCCTTCCCTTTGCATGAGAGGAATAATTCTACAGTTGAAAGTATTTCCTCATACCAAGCAACCAAGTTTCAGCATCTTCCTCCTTCTTATGTTCTTCATCGAACATTGGAGGCTTGATCTTATTCATTTCCCCTTTCAATTCATCCATCCCAGATCTCCTGTTCTTTTTGGTAGGAGATGGGATTAAACTACTGTGTGCTTCCCTACTAGAATGCTTTGGGGAACAACGACAATGTCTGCTGACACTCCTTGATCTTCTTTTCCTCTCAGGGGTCCTGCGACTCTCTATCTTGCTTGAGTCACTCTCCTTTTCCAATTTCTTTTCTATTCTTTCCAGACTCTTCAACATCCTTAAGTTGAATTCACCCTTCTTATCCCTAACTTTCATGAGCGTTCAACTATCATCTCGGTGAGCCTGGGCATCTTTCTGCAATCTTTCAATGATTTTCATCATATGTCCTTCCTTATCCATCTCTTTTCCTTGCCCATTAGAGTTTGATCCTTCAACTCCCAAGTTGACATTCTTTCCTTCTCTTTCATTCTCTAAATTGGAGGTAATTTGCACCTCTTCCATTCTCTAAATTGGAGGTAATTTGCACCTCTTCCATTCTCTTCTCTCAACGATAACCCTATTCGGTTCTGGCACTTGCTAAGCTTCTGCAAACACACGTGCAAACAAGGATTTGTCAGGTCATCATTCTTCGCAAATTCCACACATTCAAAACCATTCTTATTTAAGAAAATGCTTCGACTTCACAAATTTTTCGAGTTCTTCTTGGCTCTGTAACTTTTGGGTGATAGCTCCCTCTTTCTTAGCCCCTACCCTCATAACCAAAGGTTGTGACCAAATGCTAGACTATTAGGTGCTACTCGGGCTTTCCACCTTTGAAGAGTTTAAGGTACACACATCTATCTCCCAGAGTTTTGATTTATTGAATTTGCGTAAATCGGGTGGATCGATGGTCCATGTTTACCCAACATCAAATGGTTAAAAATTCACTACGGTTCTTCCGTCTTCGAAGATTTCAGGACTTCGAAACTTCGGGTTTCAGTAACCGGGAGTTCGAAATGCAACGACCCAAACCACTGGTCACTTCATTTCCCGAACTCCGATACACAAGTTCTTGTACAAGATCCAATGATCCTCGATGATTTGGATCCAACGGTCCAGATCTTTTCGGAGTTTCGTGAACCAGGAGTTTACGATGCAACGACTCCAAATCTCTTGTCACTTCCATCCCCAAATTCCGATATGGGAATTCATGTATGAGATCAACGACTGTGAGCCTCCCCTGATCCGACGGTCCAAATCTCTCCTAAGCTTACACCTATCAAAGCTCTTAGGCCCTAACTTCCTCGCTAATTGGCTAGATCCGACGGCTCATGAGATTTCGACACTTCTTCCTGAAAGTGCTCCATTATCCGATTCTACCCTTGTTAATATCTTTCGCAATTCGGGACTTGGAGTGACCAAGAATTTGGCCTGCACTCCAAGTTCATGATCCCTAAATTCACGAAATGATCCAACAGATCAAACCAACCACAATCAATGAACCACGTTTATTTTGGATCCTAGGGTGGCGAGTTTCTCCATCCACTAACCACCTTTCAACTTCTGGCTATCTTACGGTCCTCGCGATTTCATGAGTTCTCAACAGAGAATTCTGACCGTCCAACTCTGCTTCTCAAGGACTTCTGGCCAATGAATTGGTACCCTCCTTCTGAACTTTCATCTACTTGATCCAACGGTCCAAATTCCCCATGATATGATGACTTAGATCTCATCGGCATTTCGCGTATCGGGATTTCATGTGTCACGAGGTCGAAAGATTTTCCACCTTCGTCCTCCCTATTCCTGAAATGTTAATTTCTTCCTGGACAATTAACGGTCCAGATCTATCTTAAAGCGACGGTTGTGAGGGTTCTCCTTTCCTCCTGAACAGATTCTATGGCTCCAACACTTCTGGTGTGGAGTTCTCTCTCTCCCTGTGGCCATATACCACACCGACTGTAGTTTTATAATACCGCTACACCTCCTAAGCTTTGTAACATGGTCAAGTAGTCCGTTGACACTTAGAAACATTCGGAGGTCTGAAATTAGTCCTCTAGACACAATTTCTTCTCAAAACCTGGGTCCAAAGACCACTTATCTGATCCATCTAGGCTCATCATTGAAACTAAGCTCTGATACCATACTGTAACATTCCCCCACCATCAACCCCATGGTCCGGCCAACATTACTACGTGGAAAAACACTACTGTAACATATTATGCATTCTTATGAAATACAATTTCTTAATTACATCTAAAGACAGTGTAAGCACATTAATACCATTAGCATACATAATCCACGACATTAACAATAATTCACGAAAACAGTGGAAAACATGTAAACATTGCTAGAATCACAGACATGCATATTTAATTGAAATTATATGCATGTATATACTTATCTTTTAGACTGGATGTAATTCACCAACTGCATGTAGACCTCCCACAAACCTCCTAGCCTTAGACCCTACTGCTCATCACTCTCAGCAGTAGGTGACCCCTGAGCTGGGACTAAGCTCCACCGGGTAGGGATTCCTAGGCTAGGCAAGGAATACAGGAAGACACACAGTCATAGGAGAAGGATTCTCTCCCAGGAGCCACTTATGCCCACTACCCACAGACTCTCATTGCCCACATGTTTGTCCCAACCGAGGAGTATACACCTTCACTGTCACCAAGATAGTCCATCGACTGCTAACCTCCCTTCCCTTGGGCTTCAGCAACAGACCAGACCGGAAGTCTCTGAGCTCTGTGGCAGCTACAGGACTCCTTCCATAAGTTCTCACTTCCTCTACACATTCTCTCACCTGGAGAGAGTCGCTCATAGACTGGGTAACCTGGCTCTTCAACAAAAATCACCTCCCTCACACTAGCCAGCAAGCCACACGCAGTCCAGCACTACGTGGCCACAACAATCAATTGGGAAAATGGGTATGGACACCTGAAATGGAAACGATCAGTGCTAAAGCATAGCGTGACTCTCTCTGGTTCCAGGGATGCATAAGGTGTACATAAGTTCAATCACAAAGGCCAAATGCATACAGACGAAGGATGGAGGAATTAGAAGGTCGAACCCCAGATTCAGGTGATGGTTGGAGAAATGCGCACCCAACTCCTACGCAATAGTCAACAGAATGGAAAGAGAACCCCCAACACGGCTCATTTCCTGGGTTAAATTGCATGCACCTGGGTCGACACATGTCGCCCATGAAGCTACATGCATCCCTCCCTGAGAACTTAGGACAAAACATAGATTTCACATGGCTTTTGGGATAATATTAAAATATTATTCCCAAGGACTTAAGCCCCTAGGCTCCACACTTAGCCTCTCTTTCCAACCTTCCAGCCCCCAATCCCTTACCCAGGTTTTGTGGAAGCTTAGTCCCCCATCATTCATTCATCGTGGTCAGTCCACATGCATAGATGTTTTGTATTAATACTGTGCATAATTACATGTAAAAAAATCAGGCTCCTGGCCTTCAACACTTAGGATCCCTGGCCTAATAACACATAAGCCCACTAGCTTATATAACTTGGCTAACCATCCTTATAAACTTGAATTACAATTCATAAACAAGCTTTATACTTCATGGACATGATTTACAATAGGGCTCGGCCTTGGGGACATTACAAATGGAGAGGAACCTACAAATTTAGAGGATAACTTCCCTGATGCGCATTTTTTTTCCAATACAAATAACCGATGAATATTTTGCTAACATCATTGAATACTTGAGTACAGGGATTTCTCGACAAGATTTTAACACCGCATAGAAGAAAAATTTGGTTGTCAGAGCTGCAGACTATCAATTGATTGCAAGACATTGATACAAAATGGGTCCAGACAACATTTTGAGAAGATGTGTTTTAGAGCATGAAAGGCCTAGAATTTTAGCAGAAGCTCATGAGGGTATTATGTAGGAAACACTACCACACAGAAGGTATTGCGCGCAATCCTATGGTGACCAACAATTCATAGAGATGCTAAGAAGTATTTCCAGAGATGTGATGTTTTCCAGAGGGTTGGTAAACCAAATAGATGGAATGAGATGCCCCTAAGACCACGAGTAACCTTGCAAGTATTTGAAAAATGGGCAATAGACTTTGTGGGACCAATTAACCCATCAACGAAGAGGTTAGGAGCAAGGTATATCATTACTGCGACAAAATACTTAACAAGATGGGCAGAAGAAACACCCGTCAAAGATTGCAGCACATATACAACATCAAATTTCTTGTTTGAGATAGTGATCACTAGATTTGGATGTCCAAGGATTTTGATGAGTGACCAAGGTACTCACTTCATCAACAACGCTATCAAGGCTATGACCGAAGAGTTTGAAGTCTATCATTAGAAAAGTACACCATACCACCCTCAAGCAAATGGAATAGCAAAATCCTTCAACAAGATCTTACTGAATTCCTTGACAACGATCTACAATGTTAATAGGGATGATTGGGATTTGAAAATACCAGCAATACTATGGACATACAGAACTACATGTAAAAATTTGATAGGTCGGACACCATTCAGGATGGTGTATGGTCAGGAAGCAGTGGTACCATTGGAATTTACGGTACACAGTCTGCACATCACAACCATTACTAACATGATAGAATGGGGCTCAGTAGAATAAAGGCTAAGTCAACTCATGGAGATGGAAGAGGATAGGATCCTGGTAGGATTTCACTAGGAAGTACAGAAAGGCAGAGACAAAGCTTGGCATAAGAGACATATAAAGAAGAAAAGTTTCAAGGAAGGAGACTTGGTATTTCTATATGAAAACAAATTCTTTCAACATATGGGTAAATTTAGAATGCATTGTCTAGGGCCATATGAAGTCCAACATGTCACAGATGGAGGATCTGTGCGACTAAAGGATTTAGCAGGAATTGAATTAAAGAGAATGATCAATGAGAGTCGACCGAAGATGTATAGGGACAATCGACCTCACAAAGTATAAACAGGGATAGCACAGTAAGGAAAGTATGTATATAGTGTACCATAGTAGATACTAGACATAAAAATTACAAAACCAAACAAAAAGAGAAAAAGGAAGAAAAACACATACAAAAATACAAACGACAAAAAATAAAAAAACACAAATGACAAAAAAAACATAAACAAAGAAAAAGTTGTGCGAAGGATTTACCACACTAGATATCAGAATACATCGCGTAGTAAAACGTAAAGTTGGTGCAAATGTATGCAAAAAGTGAAAATTGACCATGGAAAGTTCTATAAAGGGAGAAAGAGGCACGATTATTCAACACTTAGCGAATTTTGATCCTAGATCAATTAGAAGAATCTGTGCCCTAATTTCGAAATCATCACCATAGCCAACCAAGCTTACAATAGTCGCGCAGGATAGCTCCACCGAAGCTAGGGTCGTTAGGCTAGTTTATCCAGGTCACCTGACAAGGTCAGATGCACAAGGAAAGGATACAACCCAAGCCCATAATCAAGCTCGAACATAAACAAATGTCGCAATGTGACTAACATAGCCCTATCGTTTTAATGTGACAAACATATCCTTGCATTACAATGTGACGTACATATCTTGACATCGCATTGGGACAAACATTTCCAAACATCACAATGGGACGAACACAACCCATTGTCGTAATGTGATATACAGAACCCAATGTGACAAACATAGACCAACATTGCAATGAGACAAACATTTCTCAATGTCGCAATGTGATGAACATAACCCATTGTCGGATTGTGACAAACATATTCCAACGCCATAATGTGACAAACAAAAACTCTTCATCATAATTTGATGACCATAACTTTACGATGTGATGTGACAAACAAAATCATTTTCACAATGTGACAAACAAAACATGATGTCAAAATGTGATGAACAAAACATGATCAACATTGTAATGCAGTAGTGCCATAGTAAACTCTGGTTAAACATAATCAACATGGTCCACCTGAATAAAAGCAACATGGTCAACAAAGGTTAGCTATGGGCATGGTCGACCATAATAAACCACGGTCAACCATTGTCGACCATGGTCATGGTCAACCATGATCAACCATAGTCAACCATGGTGAAGGACAACCATGATCAACCATAATCAACCATGATCGTTGTAAATTAATGTATTAATACTTTAATAATGTATTATTATTGTATTACTACTTTAATAATGCATTTATTAAGATATTAATACTTTAATAATGTATTTATTAAAATATTATTACTTTAATATTGTATTATTAATGTATTACTTTATGAGTATATTAATACTTTAACAATGTATTAATTAATTAGTACATCACATTATTAATGTATCAACAATTTATAGTTTAATGTATTAATTGTTTAATATGTTACATTATACATTAATGTATCACTAAATACATTAAGGTCAATGTATTATTAATGTATTACTTTATTAATGCATTAATAATTTTGTAATATATTTAATCTGTTAAGGTCAATGTATTATTAATGTATTACTTTATTAATGCATTAATAATTTTGTAATATATTTAATCTGTTAATGTATTTTTTTTTGTTGTATTTCATGTATTATTTTATTAGAGTATTAATATTTTAGCAATGTATTAATTAATTAATACATTGTATTATTAATGAATCAATCTATATATATATAATATAATATAATGTGAATTAATATTTTAATTTATATATTGTATTTATACACTATTATTACATTATATATTAATAGACCATTAATTTATATACATTAATGGTGGTTCTTAAGTTATTTTTCACATTTTTTATTAATTTGAAAAGGTAGAAAAAAAACAAAAATACATATATTAACCACTTTTATAAAATAATTGATACTCATACTTTATCAAAATTTATTTTATTTTTTTATTATTAAAATTATACTAACATTTAATAATAGCTAACATTTACTATTCCAACTATTTTTAATTTTTAAAAAATTATTCCCAATTTTTTTCTAACTATTCTTCTAAATTTTAACCAAACGCGCCACAAAAAAAATAAATTTTACAAGAATTTTTAACCACGAGTTAAAAAAAAAAATCCAAACCGTTACAAGTTTAAAATACGCTTATAATACGCCGATTAGTATGGTAGTCGACCAACCGATCTTCGGTTTTACAACGGTGGGAAGTTGGAACGATTTGTGTGTACGCTTCTCCACTCGAGTTAAAATGCATTTAAATTAGCCGCTGCATCATCAACGTAAAGATCGGTCGAGTCGGTCACCTCTGCCTGCGTCCAGCGTTCAGCTCTTCAGTATTCTGCACGATCCAGAGGCAAACGGTTTGTTCATTTAAGCCCTGTTAAACGCCTTACAGTAATCATCTTTCATTAATGGCAAACAAGATTTTGTTATTCACGTTTGTTCTTTGAACGAGACACACCTATTTTTTATATTCTGCTTTTATTCTACACCTTAGTTCTTGCCTCTTCAGGTTGCTTACCATTAACAACTGTTTAACGGATTCTTGATCGATTTTTCTGTCCCAAATTTGCAAAATGCGCTGACAATCGATTTCCTCCAACAGCTTGAATAAGGATGGATGTTTACGGCGACGAACCATTTATATTCTTTTGCGGAGGTTTGTGCTAGAATCAAGTTTTGTTGTGGTCTGTGCCTTTTTTGTGCTAGAATAGAGTTTTGTTGCAACTAAATGCCATTCTTAAGGATTTCTTTTTCTGCAGATTGTGGATATGAATTCGAACTTAAATGCGTTGATGTAATTAAATGTATAAAATGCGGATATCCAATTCTATACAGGAAACGCACTCCTAAGCGTGAGTTTAGTTACATTCGATTTCATATTTCATCATATAATAACACCAAATTTCTGGAAAAAAAGAAATAAACCAATCGTAAAGGGTTAAGGATGCCCAAATTCCAATGTGGTATTCTGGTTATATTGCATACTAATATTTTTAGACCCAGAAGAACACGCTTGATAATAGAAAACATCTTTCAAATAACAGGTGCTCTCGTTTAGAGGAATTTATTCGTATCTTTATCATTTCTTTATTTGCTCAAACGAAACACACATCAATCATTTGTTTCATTTCTTCTATTGCTATGATATTGTATATTACTACGCTTCCTTTATTCTTTTTGGTTTGCCGATGAACAAGCCCAAGGATGTAGTGCTTACTGGAAGGCCTTGATTCTGGTGATTTTCTGCATGATACTCTACTCTCCAGAGCCCGAAGCTCGTTCAACATGATACTCTACTCTCCAGAGACACAAGAAGCTGGGGCTTACTCGACACAATATTAATCTGGACGACCAGCAGAAGTGAAAACTTTTCTATAGTCTTTGTAGTGTTCAATGTTTCGAAATAATTCGCGGCCGTAGCCACAATATAAAAGATGTCTGAAAATTTCTGTTGGGCTTTTTAATCAATTTTAATATCTTGTTCTCTTTATTGGGCCCTGTTATAATGCTATCGTAGAATCATACTTTCGCAATCATTTTTAAGAATCCATTTTATCATGCACAGGTTTAAAAAAAAAAAAAAAACATGTAGAAAATTTATGCTTCTATAAATAGAAAAGAGCATTGTTAATCTAAGTTTAGAAGAAGGAAGTTAAGGAGTATAATTTTTTTTCTTTTGTATTTTAATTGCTTTCATAAAAGCTATAAAATCTAGCTTGTTTGGTGATTATGTTAAAAGACCTTATTAAAAGGATGCAAAGGATGCATACAAAGGTATTGGGATTTAGTAATACATGTTTGATAAAATCTAAAAGCTTGTTTGGTGATTATGTTAAAAAACCTTATTAAAAGGATATATACAAAGGTATTGGGATTTAGTAATACATGTTTGATGTAAGTTTTAAGGTGGGGAATAAAACGATGCATACAAAGGTATTGGGCTTTAGTAATACATGTTTGGGATTTAGTAATACATGTTTGATGTAAGTTTTAAGGTGGGGAATAAAACGATGCATACAAAGGTATTGGGCTTTAGTAATACATGTTTGATGCAAGTTTGATATAAGTTTCATGTTTTCGTTTAACATTTTAGACAATCTTACAATTTCAAGGACATTGAATCTAATATTTTAGTAGGAGAATGGAGTAGGAAGATATATTTTTCCAATAAATGTAAGATATTTTCAAATGATTTAATCAAAAAATTCAATATGGGTAAATACCTGTTACATGACTAGATTCAAATTAAGGGAATAGAATCATGTTTAAAGAAATTATAAGGGAATAGAATCATGTTTAAAGAAACTACCTGAATCTTGTAAGAATGAGTCTTACTTGGATGTTCTTAGGTTCTTCCTATAACACCTTGGACAACCTTAAGAATGAGTCTTACTTGGATGTTCTTGGCTTCTTCCTATAACACCTTGGACAACCTTGTAATTTCAAGCACTTGGGGGTCTAATTATTAATTTCTCTCMTGCATTGAAACTTGAATTGAAATGCATCTCAACAGAGTTGTGCATATTATAGTTTAAACTAAAAAATCATAACATAATGTGAATGTATATGCATTTGTCAAATAACCAACTTTACATATATTGTTGTGAGTTGAATTTCTATTGGTAAAACAAATACTTTGTTTGAATTTTCGRTTTAGCAATTTTTTTCATCATCACACTAGTTTTTTTGTSTCACATTCAAATTAAAAAGAAARGTCCACAATTAGTTTATCAAATACTTGTAAAATACCAACAATTAGCTGAAAGATCTTCAAATACTCGTAAAATACCAACAATTAGCTCAAAGATCTTCTTAACTAATCTGAAGACTAAAAAAGCATCTCTAGATCTTAGAATCTCARAAATTGCAAAATAAGTATGAMCTAAAAAAAATCTCATATGAAGCACAATCTCAAATTGTCAATGTARCTACCTACAATCTCAGCAATTTCAAAGTCAATTATGGCATAAAAAAGGCACAATCTCAAACTGTCAATGTGGCTACCTGCAATCTCAAAAATTGCAAAATCAAATATAGCATAATACAAACTAATAGGCTATTAATATGTTGTCAATGTGACTACCTACAATCTTAGAAATTACAAAGAAGCTTATGAGCTATTAATATGTTGTCAATGTGAATACGTATAATCTTAAAAATTACAAAGAAGCTTATGATCTATTAATATGTATTGAATTTCTAGATTGCATAAGTGAAAAATCTCATGCAAAGACAAACATGGAGTCTCGTTGTACAAATAAATATGGAATTCACAAACATGGAGTCTCATTGTACAAAGAAATGGAAAAATAAAATGACCAAATGAAGTAGAAGAGCAATGCATAGATGGAGTATTCAGGCAAAGGAAATTAAAAACGTTTTTCGAAATGGTTACCTGCAATCTAAGAAACTATAAAAATCAAATATACTATAAAGTGACAAAATCAATTTAAGGCAGAGGAGCTAACTCTCATCATATATGTGAAATCTTCAAGTAAATTTGACAACCGTCAAACATTCTCCAAGGCCCAAATTAAATCCATGACGACCTTCTAACCATACAATGAAAACAATAAATGTGAATTAACAATTTCAAGAAAAACTATAAGTGGTTTACTGTACTTAATTAACGCTCTAAATGGGTCAGCACCGGGGTCGCTGGGACTTGCAATGTTGGGTGATCGCCTCTGGCTATTGGATTACTAAACTTAAATCACAATTTCCTCAACAAGAGCCGTGAGTGCAGTAGTAGCAAACCAAAGACGGTGAGCACTAAACCAGGTACTGGTTTTTGGAAGATCTATGCTAGATGGTTCCATCGCCAATACCTGACTTGGCAATTCAGCTATGCCTGCTCTCCTCTAGAAAAACCTAAATCTCGGATGCTAAGTTTCATAAGAAAAATTAACACCCGAAATTTCATTCACTAAGCTTTATATGACTAGGGAAAGAAGAGTTGTCAGTGTAGTGAAGCGAAGAAGAATGAACATGAAGGTGGGGAATGAAATCAAGAATTAAAAACACCCATCAACATTGACAACTATTTGGTTATGTAGATTTAGAACCAAAAAATAAAAATAATTGGAACTCAGAACTCAAACATTATTGTAAACTTGACTAACTTGAAGATGTTGAATCATATTATCTATATATGAACCCCTAAACCCCCTCTTCCCCATAACACATTCGTATTGTCTTCCAGACAACATAAACCCTAGATCCCCATCTTAGGATTACACTATGCTATAAATATAATGTCTAAATCGATCCTTTCATCTCTTAACTCTTGCCTCTAAACCTTGCCTTGAAATTCTCCATCCTGCTTTGCCATAGAGATTGAAGGGACCTATAAACTACTAATGCATTAACATGTTCTTTCTTATCCAAGACCCTTTTCATTAACCTTACACTCTCTACCTCTTTTTTTTTGTTTCACATTTAAATACAAGATGTTTACCTCGTTTTGATATGGAGAATGTTGAATGCTAAAGCTTTATAGTTTTTTTTACATGATTTTTGGCTCTCAGGAGGAACAATTTTTTGTAATTTGATTTAAATTTAAACTAAAATTTTAAATATAATAAATAATGCTGGAAAATAAAATAAAATAATAATGGAAGAACAATTTTTTGTAATTTCATTTAAATTTAAACTAAAATTTTAAATATAATAAATAACGCTGGAAAATAAAATAAAATAATAATGAAAAATTAAGATTGAAAGAACAAAACCATGCGTAATTAGACAAACATAGACATGAGATAGAGAGATTATTGATTCCCCAATATTGAGTAGTACATTAAAGTCATTAGAAAACTTATTATTGACTAAACATGTTGATGAATTTCTCCTATCATTGTATAGATTCATGGCGACCGCTAGCTTGCTTGTTGGCTAGTGTTGTGAGTGAT